>JARJDV010006986.1:0-283168 GCA_030264675.1 Anaulacaspis nigra | reverse complement strand
TTTATCGACAGTGAACATCGCTGGCCCACTGTGCGGCGGCAGCGTTGATGGCGGCAGGAATGTGCACGCTGCCACTACACACATATACCGCCACTGAATTAATTCCGTGGCACGCACGTACGGCTTGTTTCCCACCCCCACGAGTTTTAGTTGTGTCGCGCACGCGCACAGCCAGTGGATATTTGCAAATTGCAAATTGTAATTTGTAATTTCATTTCCTTTAAACTCGTTTCCGCTCGCATCCATCACTGAGCAACGCCGCCCCCCGACCGCATTCATCAGTGCATGTATATTTCCGGTCGAAATTAAACGCGTATCATTTCGTGCGTATTCGCGAATTTCCTGTTTGTCTCAGGCATTATACTCCCCCCGATTCTCCTCGCACCAACGTGTTGTGCCCCGTACGTATCGCATTTCGGTCGTTCGATAAGCGCGAAATCAAATTTTTTTTCCGCTCGGAAAAACCCACGCAGAAAAACGCGATTACGGATAATTTGCGCGCTTCGTTCAATTTTCAACGCTTTCAGCAATATTTACACGTCGCTAGACTCCTCTTTGTGCTTAATCGTATCAGCAAATCTTCCGATGAAACACCAAACAGAAATTACAAAAATCCATGTGAGACTAATGATTGAGGGTTGTGATAAATTATTTTATACAGAGTTCTCGGCGAGAGGAAAATTCCCCTAGTTCATAGCGAACAACAAAAGTAGGAAATGACATGAGTGACTATTTATTGGTGTTGTTCTTCCGTTTTTTTGCGGCTCTCCCGGCGCGATTTCTCCTGTTCGCTGCGTACTTATTTCAGCATCGTGTACACTGACAAGTGAGTCGCGCATTTATACGAAAACGCGGGCGGCTACGACGGCCGAGATTCCAAGGGAACTCGAGTGAAACAAAAGAGTTGCTTGCACTCGCATGGCGAACAAATAGAAAGACACACGCAGAAGAGGGCAACTTGAGCCCAAGTGAAAAGTTGCGCGCACGCTCCGACTCACGAGAGAACGAGTAGAGAGCAGTATCGTGAACAACATATTGAAACAAATGTGTTTGTAGTAAAGTTCGATATTAATCCGAGCGGGCCAAACCCCCAATGCGCGTCTTAATATATTGCCCGGCGATCCAATTTCCTTCAAGCTACTTGCAACGCGCGGCGCGCGGAAAAAGCTAACGCAAAGTACAAAACGACCCTAACGAAAACAATAAGACACATTGTACAATACGCTCATCCAGGATTTATTAATCACAACAAAATGCTAAAAAAACGCTCACATACATTTCATCGACTCACACATTGGATCGTGACGGTGAGGAGGAAATTAAAATGCAACTACGGGATATTAATCCGAACCAATTTTAGGTTTCTTCAGCGTGAAAATGCGATGCGGCGTGCGAAATGCAGGAAAAGGAGGAAGGAGTAAAAAAAAACGTATGAGCATATCCATCATGGAAAGTTTGCAACTTTCAGTTTTCAGCATGCCTGCTGGCGCCAATAAAAATATTCCGCACGCATTTAAAACTTGTGTAGATTCTTCGACTGATTTATACATCGCCAAGCCAGCGAGTCCGCGTGGCGTATTCGCAAGAAAAATTGCATTTTTACGTGCGATATTTGCATTTTTTCCGCAAACCTGCGCACCATTATTATCGTGGAAATTATTAATTATTTCTTGAGTGAAAAATTGCGAAATTAAATGATTTAAGCGCGCCGCTCGCCCGATGCGGAATATTAAGAAATATGAAGTGGAGATTGAAATTACAACTTGCAAGTTTATAAAAAAACTTTTCAAATTAAAATTTACTTTAATAGTTTGACTTTATTATGTTCTACACCGACCAACTTTTCTCCTCCTTAAAGTTTGAAAAATTCAAACAAAGAAAATTTCCCAATTTTAATTAATGTATGAATATTTAGACTATAAATAATTTTCGTAAAGGAAAAATACTTGCGATGAAGATTGTCGAACAATACCTTTTGTGCGCGCTGGCTGCTCATCTCGTCTGTTCATTTTTGTAAGCTTCTGAAAGTCGAATTCCTTGTGACTCTTACGCCTTTTAGCTCTCTTCGCGCGTTGTTGCGTTGCGAAACTTTGTTCGAACCGATTAATCATCCGTTAATGACGTACATGTGGAGCTGTAACAGCGAGCGTTTAACGTGCCAGCGTGTGTGGTACATATTTCTCTCGACTCCTCGGTACTTGGACTGCAAACGCGGCGCGAGCAACAAAAGTGTTGAAATTTTATGAAAAATGTCGACTACGAAGTGACAATAACGCATCCGTTCAACGAAAACAAATGGATTCAAAGTGTATAATAAGAACGGGGCTATTAATATATTGCGCGTCGAGAAGTTAATAACGCAAGAAGGAGATCATTACTGGAAACAAAACGGCTGTTTAATTAACTCGCTCCTCAAACTCTTTGAATTCAAACTTTTCCGCTTGCCGCGAGAAGAAGTTGAGTAGACAAAAATGCCATTGCAAACAAGGCAAGGCACGCGGGCAGACACAGCAGATCAGTGGTGCGGAAATTGCTTGTCGCGTTTGAAGAACTCTTCTCTCATGATGAAGATTAGATTATTTAATGACACTTTCTTTGCCATATCGCTGCTTCCAGCAGCACTTTTCTAACAAATCTTCTTTGCGCTGCTGAAATTACAATTACGCGAAATTTATTAAAAATCCGACGCTAATGACACCGACTCCTCGTGATTGCACGCCTTCGGGGTGCGCGAGATTAACGAAAAAATAAAATTTTGCTACGTAGCCAGCACGAGACTTATTAAAACCTCATCAAAATTGCACTTTAACTTCTTCCTTCATCTTCTTCTCCGCCTCGCCGTATGCAGGATCCGGATTTTTGCAATTTCTACCATTGTTAATGCATGTTCCTTTCTACCCGCAAGGGCTTCATTAGAAACCTTTTTAATTAATAGAAAAACTATCCTAACCCATCCTATTATTTAAACAAAAATCACCAGGAAGCGAGTCGTAATTCCCCGGAGATCTGTGAGTCGTTGAACTTTAAGTGTAATTTAATACTTGTTTTGACAGTTTTAAGAAACAACCACGTAAAAACTTGATTATCAGAGGAGGAAATCTTTGAGAATTAGCCCAAAACAAACAGTGATTTTACAAGGAATAGAATGTAGTACAAGAAGCAGACACATAAAGTGCTCTCTTGAGCGAATGCAATTTGTAGTAAAAAGATAAAAGAGCAGCCAGCCAACATTCAGAGTTTAATTTCCAGCGTGCTAGCTCGTTCAACAGCGCCAGTAAGCGAACGATGAAGGGAGCACGGAACGACAGACAGATGAGTTTAAGTAATTTGTCACGCTGATAGTTTTTATCGGGCGCGATGTGCATTGACATGTTGCTCTTGCGAAGAAGCTGCAGCGCCCTCTTTTTACGCTTTTTTTTCGGGCGCACATTCGAAGGAAAAGTCGTTAAGCGCCTGCTCGAAATGTTTCGATCATTAGTCGTCCAGCCGCGCGTCTCGCACAAAATGTTTTTCCGATTTTCCTCCGACTTCCAGCGTGCCAGACGCCGAAACTTGACGAACACAAGTTTGCAAATATTTTATTTTAATGATTGATCTCTTGAAAAAAGTGCAATTGCACTGCAGCACGCAAAAACTGGGTCAAGTGAGGAGGTTGGAGGTAAAGCAGTGCTGTGTGCTCCAATTACGAAAAAGAATTAACGATTAGCAAAGGTTCGAGTTCGAGAGCGCGAAAACTTTTTTAATTAACACCGCGCCAAGTCGTAGAAAAT
The DNA here is from genome assembly GCA_030264675.1 of Anaulacaspis nigra. NCBI lineage: Eukaryota > Metazoa > Arthropoda > Insecta > Coleoptera > Staphylinidae > Anaulacaspis > Anaulacaspis nigra. The sequence continues at coordinate 279,398 of JARJDV010006986.1, read as the reverse complement.
CGCGCACAAATTGCTTGTAATTTCATCAATTGAACAACTTTTCATTCACACCCAGGAGAATGGAATCATTTTTGGCAGATTTAAATCGGGTGTTTAGAAAATCAAAAGGAATAATTGGAAAAGGTGAATGTCGGATGTAATAAGAAGAGTAGTTGGGAGAAATGACGAGGAAATTAGTTCAAGAACGAAAGCCATCCACTTCTTTGCGCTGTTGAATAGCTGAATAGTTGTTTTCGTAATTACATAAATACGCGTTTGCCTAATTGGCGGGCTATGAACGAACGATGATGATGACGACCGACGAGCAATGCACGAATTCGAGAATCCACTCGCTTGGAATGTGCTCAATCTATTCAACAACTGCTCAAGACGAACGAACTTCTTCTACCGCGGCTTTGCGATGAGTGGTGCGGTGCGCCTTCTGCTTGGCGATATCCATCGCGACTTCTTCACTTCTCGCTTCTGCATTTCTCGTAGTTTATTCAATAACGAAATAAAATGTTTATTCGACTTTTATTTACGGATTAATTTGTATGATTTTTTTATTCAACAAGCATAATAATTGTACATAAATAATACTCGCAATGCAAAGATAAGAAATTATTTATACGCGTCGGCCTCGCAGTGCTCGCGCGGTTTATCAAACGACAAATTTATTACCACCGCTTGCGGGCAAGTTCAGCGTCGTCTTAGTTTATGTCTTTTGCGCCTTTCTTACATTCATTCTCATCTTCATTGCTCCTCCACTCCTCCGCATAACTTCATCTCGGATGATAGCGAGCACGTCGAAAAAATTGATAACATGTCAACTGTATTTGTTTATCACTAGATATGCTCGAGTTCGTTTAATGAGCCGGAACCGAAAAAATCAATTACATTCCGTCGTTTGTAAGGAGTGCAAAGCGCGAGAATAAATTACAGATTGAGCAGAGAAGAACAAAACGCATATTATTGTGATGATAATGAAGACATCAATGTAATCAAAATGAACCAGAACAAGCAACTTGTTTCCTAATGGCAATAAATAATTGATAATGAGCATGTCCGTGATGTCCAACAAGTTTACAGCTAATGATTATTACGTTCGGCCGCTTTTTATTCGCCGTTTTCTTGTCGTCTCTCGCCGAGAAAAAGCAACAAACACTTATGGCTACTTGAACATTCGTCTAATGCTTATAAGCATTATTATATGAGGTACGAATGGCAATAAAGCACGGACGTTAGTATTGTTGAAATATTTATAAAATTCCGATGAGAGACCGGTGACATTCTGCATTTGCTTAGCATATTTTATGCGCTTAACCAAGTCAATGACTTGTTTATGGCTTTATTTGAATTTGTAATCGTTTAGAATGCTAATGGGAATTGTGCTACTTCATTGTGAAGATGTCCCAACATATTTTAGTGCTAATTTATTTCAGCCAAGCAAATTTTTCACCAAATTAAAACAAATAATTTTATTAAGTTGTACGTTCTCATACTTTCAAACATGTTATGATCTCCCACACGTTCCTTCGTTGGACGCATAGTAATAATATGAGTGCAACATTTTTATTATTTTTTTCACTCATGCGACGAGCGCACACACAAAAGTTGAATAGCACTGGGTGGCTTGTGGGTCAATAGGTTATTGTTGAAATTAGTAGTTGGATGATGTGTGAGGCTGTAATTATTGTAAAACAATGAAAACGCTCTCGTTGCATATGCGCCCCGCCGAACAATGAAGTGAAGTGTTGAACGCGCGCGCGCGCACACTCACATTAAAAGCCATCAATTTCATCATCAGTGCATGTGGGTTTTTATTCATCTTCTCTTCATTCATTCACCTGGTAACGTCATCCGTCCATGCAAGTTTTAATATGCATCTGGTTATAAGCAATAATTTGAGGCACGAAGAGAATAAATAAACCATGTGAGTTTTCGAAATTAGCGCGAAATCTCGGTACACGCGAGTAAAGTTTAATTACGTTACGATGCATGTACATTTTGCGGAATTAAAAGTTAGCACGGATTCAAAGTGGTAAATTGTAACCTCCATTTCTCTCACCCCTTTTGCGTTCAAAGGATAAAGGGATAACTCGCTTGAATTTATTGCCTTTGCACTTTCACTCTGCACATCCCAGGATTTTCCGAAAAAACACTAAGAGAACGTGTGCTTAATAATTGGTTAAATAATCAACAATTTTTTTGGGGGGTTGGAATGTTTATTCGTCTAATGATTATTTTTAGTAGCGCGCTTTTAATTTGTGACGAGCAGCCAAAGGAAAAAATGCCTTTGTCGGGTTTCCTCACACTTTGATCGCAACAAATTCTTTGAACAAAGTGACAAATTGCGCGCTTTAATAACATCACATAACATGAAAGTCAAATTCTCTGGGAGAGTTTATAACGCCTGCTTAAAAATAGCGCAAGATAGAGTTTTGGGAATTTTAATTAAACCGAATATTTTTCTGGTATTTTTATATCTAAACTAGTTTGAATATTACAATATTTTCTACGCTTGTTTTTAATCTCCGTATTTATTTAATGTAGTTGTTGAAACAGTGAAAGAATTAACATAAAATAGCCCGTCCGTAATTTTCTGCTTTTCGCTGAAGACATGCGCAAACTTTTGAGTAAATTTCGCGTGAATTTCAGCGTAATTAGCGTTCGTGCATTTCGTATGCAAAACACGTACGATAAACGTGTCGAGTGGAATAACTTTCCTGCTCGAATAAGTCCTAGTGGAAGAAGTGTGGAAAAGTCTGCGGAAAATAGGGGGAAAATTATCCAACTGCGTTTGCATAAAAATATTCACCAACTCTCTTTGCGGCTATAGGAATAAATCGAAATAGCACAGCGTATAAAATAAGTGGCCAATAAACTTTACGAGCAATATTCGTATTTAATTTATTAGTACAAGTAAAAAATTAGTTTCTCGCTTAATGTCTCAATCAAAAGCGATAAATGCGCACGCGCGTGTGTGTGGTATCGATAATCAATAAAAATCGATTGCGTCAGACGTTAATCGACTCGTAATATAAATGCGGTGATATTCAATCAAGTGTACATCTCGAGTATCAATAAGCAATCGGAACTGTACACGCTCCGAGATGCAAATGATGATAAACTAGGAAAGCAACAGAAAATATTCTCAAAAGTGAGATGGAATTGCGCGCATCGCTCTGTCTGGCGTAGAATTAAAATAAATTGCAGCGTTTAATAATCGTTTCGAATTGAAAATATTTTTGTTGCATGCAGTCGATTTGTAAACAACAAATCGACCGAGTGCTGGCGCTAGCATGTTTGATAGGTTCGCGGAACCTCAATAACGGTGCACACTCGCTGTGCTCGTGATATCATCTCGGAGGCGCGCGCGTACCTCCGCAATCTATAATTAGGTTTCTATTTATAAGAGATTATCATCGATATGCGGTAGTGTGAGTATGCTTTGCGGGCATTCGATACACTCAAGTGTATTGGAAAGACACGGCCGTTTGTGATGAGAGAATATTTTCGAGCGTGTGTTTGTTGGGCCGAGCCGCTGCCGCCTACATGCCTGATTGATTTCGGTACTCTTCATCTCTTCCTCTTCTTCGACTTGCCCGACGTTTTCAACGTTTCGTTGCCTTGCCTCGGATCGATAGATCAATTGATTGCCAATAATGCGAAAACACCTTTTTGGGTTTAACTCGACCGCGAATTGAATAATTTATTATTTAAACAAATTCTACGTATCGTAGCGAACACCCTGTATGGCATGGATTCAGCGCATTGTGGTCTTCATTAGTGGACTTGGAAATTGTTGAATGTTGTAATCCGACACTATTAAAGTCTTCTTGTGCACCCTTTCACGTTGGGGTTTCTTGAGGAGGAGAGCGGCAGGAGAAGGAGCGACCTCCTCGCCTTTTGCGACAGCCGAGTGTCCATTCGGTTCGCGTGGATTTGCGGCCGCCTTACACTTGTGAATAATGACTCGTCGGGATTAAATTAAGCCTATTTTATGCGGGAACTTTTTTCATTTTAACAACTATTACACCATCCAAAAAAGTTTCGCCAACTTTGAGTGCGGCTTCCTCTACAACTTTTTCTTCATTAAAATTCATTGTAACAAGACGCTATTTCAACATATTCTGCACACTAATTACATGCGAAAATTAAGCATGCTTTACCGCGAAATGCATTATGAGCTTTTCATCAAGTGTTAATAATTTGTTGTTGAATATTTGTTCGCCGAAAAGCAAAACCGAAACAGCATCAGTGAATATCCCTTATTTGGCTCGAAATGCGCGTCCGAAAGAGACCGAAGAATGGCTTTTGTACACTTTATGCTTCCGTTCTATTGTTTGTTAATTATCGCTGTTTTCTCTGCAAAGTGAACGAAGAGAGCGCAAGAGTTTTATGCTTTTTCCGCGCACGCATTTATCACACGCGAAATATAAATACAGAAAAGCTTTCAATGCGTGTGCTAAAACGGGCGAAAGGAGCGCAGTTCAAACAAAGAGCAAAAAACAACACCAGGAAAAAGTTTAATGAATGAGAAAAACACACATAAAACAGCCATCTAAACAACAAGCAACTCACAAAGTAAACAAATTAATACGAGATTTATATGTGATCATATCACTCACTTAAAATTGCGTCATACCGACATTGCAACCGCAGTATATCATAAAATAAAAGGTAAATAAGTTTCAGTTTCGCTCGATTTTGCACCGCATTTCTCATTCGCAAGCTTTGTTTGCGCAGTATTTAAAATGATTCTTCATCATACCTTTTGTTTACGATATTAGTCTCTATTATGCTTTGAACAAAAGCTGAAAATCGCCAATTTGCGTATTAATTAACCGACATTTACAATTTACGTTTCACACACAAGTTGCACAATTTACAAATAACCACAATGGCATTCAGAACGTTGGAAAAGAAGGAAGGCAAAGGCAAAAGAAGGCAGAGATATAATTAAAAATAAAATAGTTCATTATGGAGCAACATTGTCATGATAGGAATAATGAGAATATAAAACGAGCGCAGCTTGCACGTGATGTTAATAAACACATTTTTGCATTGTCCTCCTCATCGCGCTCACTTCAAACGCCTATGTCGTGTTCTCGCTTCTTGCAATTGCATTACGAACAAAGTGAAACTTTTGCTGCGGTTGCTTTTCGCTTTTATATATATGTATGTATATACATATTGTAAACCGCCATGGCAAAATATTTTTCCATCCTTTGTTTGGTGTGCACGTTTGTTTGCGTATAACGTAATGTAATGTTTTGTGCATTTTGTGTGTTTACGCGTAATTCAATGCACGATATGTAAATAGTTGCTGTTCACTCGCTCACTAACTTACAATACAATATTGTAATATAAAAATGTACGGCGGCGGTGGCAGTGGCGGTAGCGGTGGCACTCGCGGCAATGCTGGCTGAATAACAAACGCGAAAAAAACATTGTTAAAACGTAAAATATGTACACGCCATCGCTGCATGCACATAATACAAACAATTTATGCATAATGAGCTTTGTTTTACTCACACATTTTTCCCTCCTTCAATTTACTTATACAATATGGGATTTTTCGCGTTTTTCCAAAGGGTTGGAATTAATCAGGAAAGTGTATTCCACCTTTTTTGCCTTAATAAATGAAATTATTTGATTCTACTACATTTTTTTCGTTTGTTCCACGAATTCAATTTATTTAAATAATCCTCCTGGTTCTATGAAGCGTACAGTTTAATCTTGATACGTTAAATTCATCGGGTTTTAACTAGATTTCTCTACAAAAACCATAAAAATTAATTCCATAAATCATGCAATTCGTGCTTGACTAGCGTTCCGGTTGCATCAAATGCACGTATCTAATTCGCGTTCGCGTTAAATAAAAGCACGAAAAACGGCGGAAAACGCATGCAAATTTGTGTACCGTTCGCCAGCGCGCAACGCTGCGTATTTACGATGGGCATAATCTTTTTTATTATAACGCGCCGCATAATAGAGCGCACTCGGTACGCACGAACAAATGTGCACTCGCTAACTAACTGCACATTGCGCGCGTGTTGCATCGCCGAATATTTCATCATCGGCGGCGGCGGCAGCGGCAGCAGCAACTTCATAGTGATTGTTTTTTAATCGGCGCATTAAATGCGACGGCAGCAGCGCAATGCAACGCCAGTTAGTGTTCATTGAATTTTATTAGCGCGCGCTTTAATTTCGCGTCATCTGCTTGATTAAAAACGCGCATTGATTGTTTACGAATGCGCGCGCGGAATATTCACTTGCGCGAGTGGACGCACAGAAAAGACTGCGGTAATGAAAACGAGTACAATAGCATTGAATGTGACATTGCATGGTGCTAAGCTATTACACACTCAATTACGTAACCGCTCGGAAAAAGAGGAATCATTCACGGAATCAATTTATATTAATAAGTGTGCAATGAGCAGATGAACGACGTGCGCACCGCCGCCGCCGCTCCTGCCGTCGATGATGATGACAACAATGCATCCAACTCGTTGCTTTTTCCAGCGTACTTTTGTTCGTTTTTTTTCCATACGGCGGCTTCCGCTTCTCTCTTTAAATTCGCATTAAATTCAATTCGTTCATCAGTTTTTCATTGCGCGTAGGGCATAATCACAGCGAAACAATTGTTCGAAAGCATGAAGCGCAATCGATTCATGTAATTTCATCATACGAGCTTTTAATTTAAGGCGTCGTTTTTATGACGTACTTAACCTCAAAACGCACGTGAAATCACACGTTTTGAGTGTGATCAATTATAAATTTCTGCAACATTGCACTTGCTTAGAAAAAGTGCTGCATATCAATGATTGCCAGATGCATTTCTTCAAGTGCAAGAAGTGCAATTAAATGTTGAAGATGATATCCGGTGTACGGAGCATGCGGAAATCTTAATCTTAATAACAATATCATTAAAAAAGTACGCGCGCGCTCGCGCTACGAAGTTTATTTATTTCCTCACTTTGCGCGCGCCTGTCTGACCTGATTCGAGCTTATTTAACATGAAATTTCCTGCTGCACACGTGCATCGCTTAATTAGCAAACTAGAGAGAGGTGTCTAACTGTTTATTTGAATAGCGGAATGCAAAATAATATGTTGTGCTGCTCTCTTCATTTATAAAATATAATAATTTCTCTTATCGATATCTTCATAAGCGTAAAGTATGATAAAAATAATTCAATCCTTAAGTGCACTCAACGTATGAAAGTACTTCTAATGTAGTTATTACGAACGCTTCGATGGCAGCGAAAATGTGTTTGCACAATGCCACAAAGTGATCCAATAATGTTGAGTTTTGTGGAAAAATAACAATATTTTAAGTAGATGCAACTTTCGTTAAGATAACTCGCTTTATGCATAGATTATTCATGCTTTTGCCGTTCGTTATTCTTCCGTCGTTATTCTTCGGTTCATCCTTTTAGCATTTTAAAGTTGCGCATCAATCAGCCAGCCAATACATTTACAATCAATGGAGAGCGTACAGCAAACGTACGAAAACTGCACGTAGCAATACGCTCATTATTTTCCATCTATCGTCCCTTAAATCACATACCATTAAACATATTTTCCATGATTCGCCGTGCCATGGACAACTATTATTTGTTAATGCACATGACGTATGTAAATGCACGCTATTGATTCCTTAAAATGCGTTCGAACAACAAAGAAACTCCCTTTTCCCGCGGTAATAAACTACGCAAACGTTTAATATTACGAGCGGGAATTATTTGTTTATTTGTATTATAAATACTTTATCTTACCTGTATTTTGGGCACTTATTCATATTTTATTAGCCTTCGCGTTGTTAGTTTTACCTCGATGGTGGTGATGTTGTTGTTGTTGTTGTTGTTACTTTGCTCAAATCACGTGTAAACATATTGCACGTAAGCGCGGCACGTGCGACCGCAATTTTCGCATTCTAATCGTATCGTTCCATCGAACCGAACCGACGGAACGCACGCGCATTACGCTGTTAACGTATTACCGTAATTATTATTAAATCTCGGCGGCGGTGCTGCAGCGGCGGCGGCAGCAACCTGTGCTACAAACGATGGCAGCAAACAAAATTATTATTTTAATTGGAAAATAAACTTATCGCTTACTCGCCGCCGCACAACACGATGAAATTAGCGAAGCACTGTTTGCGAAATATTTTATCAATTATTTCTCTAATGATACTTACATTGAGCTTCTTCTCTCATCACCTTTTATTAGATAATTCTGTTTGCTTCTAAAAAAATCTTTTCACACGACACGTTTGTAGTGTTAACATTCTGGAAACAGATGTAAAACATATTTTTTCAGTTGCCACTGGATTTTTTAAAACGTGTCAAAACTAATTAATCATCTGCTTTGCAGTATGGGGTGTCAAACAACAACAACGTTACACAGTGTTCGTTTACTTCAGAATAGTTATTTAAAGTAGCGCAGATTAGATACAGTTAGATGTAATATTTTCAATTTCGTGCATCTTACAAATAAGCATCTTGAGATGCAAGATTACATTCTCTCTCTATATATATATTTAAACAATGGAATATTGAATAAACTAGATCAGCATAGACAAAGTAAGAAAAGCATATCAGTAATTTAAACGTTGGAGAGAAATATAACTTAAAGAGATCTTAAGCTCGGTTCGTTGGCGGCGCACAACGCAAGATGAAGAGACGAATTCAGAGTGCATTGTTATGACTCAATATACACGGCGGATTAGCGCCGCTATTGTCTTGTATTTTCCTATAAGGTATTAACGAGCCTTAAACGTTTCGTTCGGCGCTCCATTAAATGTTAACGAAACGCCACGAATTGCGCTCGCGTGTTTGCATAGTATAAATATTTATAAGTATTTGTTCACGAAATGTTTAATAATTAAGACTCTGGAGACGCTCGATTCATTCAACTCGGCTTTTTTCTTCTGAGATTTATTTTGCTCTCGTTTTTCTCTTCGCTATTTTTATCGTTATAATATTTTGAAATACTTAATCCCACTTCTTAAGATCATTCGCGGTTGGTGTTGCGCGTCGTTCGCCTGAGAGACGTCGTTAAAGTTGATAAAACGCGAAGATTTGCATAAATACTTGAGATAACCAGTTCAGTTTCCTGCTTTCTTAGATCGCGTGGCGGCGCGCACTGCTGCAGCTGAGGAGGCGAAGAGTTAGGTGCTCACAAGATTTTCTTAAGCGCTCAGTGCCTGCGACTGAACGACTTATACTTTTGCATTTTGTTATAATCTACGACATGTACGTACGAATGACATGTACAAAGTGTTTCCGTAAATTCCAAATCTCTTCTACTTGCCCTATTTACTTATCTGGGAAACTAAGCCATCATTTCAAGACTTGAATAGTGGGTAGGATAATCAGCGGATTGGATTGAATGGCGAAGAAGTAAGTTGGCAAGGAAGTTGGAAAAACTAGTTGCGCATTCACCTCAAAGGTTTTTCGTTAACTGCGCCACTATTATGTATGCATTAGCGATTATATGACTAACATGAAGGTGCAACATATGCATCGCATAAAGTAAGGTTAGCGTCATTCGCAGAATGCAAGTGCAAGACGAAGAGGAAGCACGTCGACGTAGACCGTCGAGTTTATTCTAACGGTGAACGCTCTATTTTATAGATTTTTTCATTCTCTAGCACTGCGCGCTCGCGCTGAATGTGCGTTGTATTTGCGCGGTTCATTTATGCGTTTAGAAATTCAACTCTTTGAGCAGCGCTCGGCGCATTGCACGGAGAGGAAGAAGAAGTCCGAAGCGAACCGCTCCTTAATCCGTGTCCTCAACACATCTGAATGCAAATGTACGACTCGCTAGACACATTTTGCGCGTTTGGAAATGAATTCGTGTTGGCGTCACCGCACTCCTCGTTGGGCGCATGTCAAGCGGGCGATGCCCCAGCGCAAAAAGGCAATAAAACGAAACGAAAACGCTGTACCGCGAATATTTCTAATTTATATGCGCGCGCGCGCCCTTTTCTCCCCTTTTTACGCGCTTTACGTCGACCAACTGCTCGCGTTCGATTCAACCGCAAACGAAAACGAATGCATCAATTCGTGAATCAAACAATTTTATGCCACAATACGATTTCCGCTCGGCTTGCCAATACGGAAGAACGCCAAAGAGCTTCCGCGGTTCTTCCGGAAGACGTTTTGTTTTTTGATGGGTACTCAACACATCCGCTCGCCGTAAAGAAAGCGTCGAAATCGAAATCGGCGCAAAACAAAACAAAACGTGAAAAAGTGCGTTCTTAATTGCATTTTGTAAAACTTTTAATTATCGTGCCACACAATTCGTGCGCGCTGCTACTGGGTGTTCTCAACATGTTGAATAATGACAAAACGAGATTTTAATTAAAAACCGTATGCATTCGTATAATTAAAAATTTCATTGAGAAGCGCATCGAACGAGAAAAAAACAAACCGAGTGCGGGTTAATGACGAGTGCATGTTTCATGAGCGAGAGATGAGATGGCCAGACGTCCCACTGATAAAAATATATCAGACGTAATAAATTACATTTTACTATGCGTTCGGTGGGGCATTAAACAAATATACATAAAGATGTCACGCTGTGCGATGGCCCACTTCAAATCAAGATGCAAGATCCGTTTCTTGTGTTCTTCGTCTTCTTCGGCCGGCTTTGCTCGCATCCGATCATCATCAAGCAACTGTATCAGCTTTTTCATTAAATTGGATGCGCAACAAGAAATAATTGCTCTCTTAAGTGCAACCCTCTCTGGCTTAAGTAATTTTTCTTGCGCGTGTATGCACATTTCGTTCGAACAAAGCCTACGAGTACTTATAGCATAAAGTTTTTCATACTTTAACGCTGAGGAAACAATTAATTGTCTCGTTTAATAGAGATATCAGAGTCTTGAATGAATGCACTTGCGTTACGTTTCTCCTTGTCGCAAACAGCAATGCGAGTGAGACGTCAATAGAATGGCGATGAATACGGGACAAATGATGCATTAAATGTGATATTTCACGGCGCACTGCAGCAGTTGGTGCACAAATGCGCGACTGCGTTGTGTTGAATTGGTTGAGCTGAAGTCCCTCTTTCAGTCGCAGCAATCGTATGCACAATGCGGCCGGAAAATGTACGCAATCGACGCGCAAATGATGATTGTCTATCCGCAGCGCAGTACAAGAACGGAACGCACGAAGCGATGCATAAGACCCCCATTGCAATTGCATATTTGGCGTTCGCGTATGAATACGAATTGAGACGCGTGTAAATGCAATTGAACTGCCATTCCAATACAATGCGTGTGACAATAATAATGAAGAGACGCAGAGACAATAGGAACTTCAGTCACATTGCGCATAAATGATTTTACACATTATTCTATTCAGACTAATAATATTCCCATTGATCAATTCACAAAATACCAAATAATATTCAGCTTTTGCAAATATTGTGACGTTAAGAACAAAATTCTGATTTATCTGGATTTTTTATAGTCTCAAAGTAAAAAAGACCGGATGGACATCCTCCCAAATAAAATTATTTTTTGGAGATCTTAATTTCATTTGCCTTACCTGTATAACCATGACAAATCCATTGTGTTCATTTTCATTATGCAGTGGCATTAGGTAAACAAACGCAAGTTATAGTGTATCATAGATCAAAAAGAGACATTAAAGTGCACAAGAAGAAGCAGCAAATCGCATAAAGCGCAAACCACATAATTTTATCATCGCTTTATAGTTGCGCGCGCGTCTTTTTCCGTTGCGTTTGTATTTAAAGAAGAATTTTATTACGAGTGCCCGCGCGTTGTGTCTTCAAAGCGCGCATCGGGAGGAGCATCAAAGTGAAACAAGTAAACAGTTAAAAGCTTTGTTGCTTGTCCTGCTGCGGTGTGGGGTGGCTGCCGCCAACCGTTTTACGCTGCGTTCGAAAATACCGCACGAATGCACGCCACTGCCATCAAAGATATTTTCGTATTCTGCGATTCGGTTTTACCGAATGCTAAAGAACAACATTGAATGCGGTTCCAACTAGGAATTTTTTCGTGCGGCGTTCTAACGAAATAAGGAAATACGTAAAAGGCGTTTAATCGCGCGGCAAAAATCAGCAAATCATAGAACGCGCAAAGAGCTGATTAGAATCGCGTTGGAGCGTTTGCCGGCGGTGATTTTAAGCGTGCGAATTGAATAATGATTTGCCCGACTTTTCGCGCTTTCTTCCATTTCTTCGGCTGTTGCGCATGCATATGGAGCCGTCATTCACTTCAAGGAGCGCGCGCGAAAACGGAACGGAGCGGACCGGTGCGCGTGGAACGGAAAGGAAATCAATGTTTCCTACATTTCCGACAGGAATTAGATATTCGCGTGTATACGCTAAACTAAACTGCGCACGCGCTGCATTATTCCACAACACAACGGATAGAGGAAATTAATATTCATTCGTTTAATTATAACTTTGAGGTGTTCCTTGATTTCTGCAATAATTACAATCCGAATCTACGTGGTACGTACGCCTTGTACGAGGAAAGTTATTAAAAAATATTTTAAAATACATTTAGCGCTGTGGGATACGCGTTTAATCGACTTGGAAATGAACATAAATCAAAATTTACATCTTGAAACTGACTAAGTAGCCGAATGCCGGGTGCGCTTCTTGCGTTTCTTTTACTTGGCAAGCCTCGCTCATTATTTTCCTCCTTCACGACCGACTCGTCGGCTGAATAATTCAATTAACCTCATCTTGCACGCCTTCCAACTGCGTACAAATTAAAAATCTTATCTTCTGAAGAGTTTTACTCTAACTAGCAACTTTTTCAACTCCAACTCATAGAGCCAATCGTGAAATGCAACTGGCGTTAGGTAGGAATATAAAACTTGAATTGAATGCTAATACAAAAGAATACAATAATTTATATTCTTTCATTATTATTCATGTGTCATTATGGTTAATGTGCACGATTATTGAACATATTACTTCCTACTTAACGCCTCATTCATTCAATATTTCAAACGTTTGTCGTTTAAGTTTTCCACACATGAACTATTTAACGGCGCAATTAGAGCCTTTTTATCCATTTAAAGATTAAGACGTCAGAAGAATGTTGATAAATGTTAATCTGAAGATAATAGCATTAGATTTTCGAAAATTTGAAAATTACAATAATAGGCAATAATTCGTGGATTTAGAAGAATTTCGGCTCCGTATTGCAAGCGTGACATCTTTATTGGGGTGCTATTAACATAAATTCAGATCTCTAAGCGTGTGCTCTTGCTCCCTATATGAAAAAAGAGATGCGACCAACGCAAGAACTTCTTGCGGTGAACGCCGAAATCGATGCTACTGCTGCTTGCTTGCTTGCTTGCTCCTGTGCGCTCATTTATTCCAATGTTCACCCCAAAAAGCGTTCCAACCGCACACGTTTATAACGCGCCTCGACGCATTCTATCGATGGTAAAATAGGGCAAAAGGAGGTAAAAGCGAAGCGCTGCTACCCCAATAAAATTTTATTTGGGATAATATTTAATGCGCGCGTCGTTTCAGGGTTAGAACTAAGAAATCTTAAATATTTCATATTTCATCGTGCGGCATTTATTGTATAATTATTGGAACGTGAAGAGAAGTAAAAAATATAAAACGTAAAGTGTCGAGAAATACGGAATTCTATACGATTTTGATATCACTTTACTCATTTTCCTCAAGTGGAAGAAATCGGCTGTCGCGCTGTTCGTGGGATTCGTTTCGTTTTTCAAACGCGTTTCATACGAAAATGAAACAAAGCGAATGAACGGTCGACGAGCAGCGAGTCGATATCATATTAACACTCGCTCGGCGCAGAGAAACTCGCTTTTGCCTTACTTAACAGATGTACGCAGGACACACATGTTTTCAACTCTGTCGCCGCGTCACTGACTCGTGTGTGTCGTCTCTTGCATTGCGATGCGTTTTGCGGTGACTTTGCTTCAAACTCACATGCGTTTCACATGCCTTCGAGGTATTCTTTTACATTCAACATCAACTGTCCTTCGTCATATTCACTCGAGAATAATGTCGTTACTTTTAATTCCAAATAAGCATAAAATCAAATTGCAAATTATCATCAACTGCCATTGATTGAAAGATCAACAAAAGTATCTTCAGCGTGTGTTTGTTTAAGAACTTCTGCATCTTCTTCATCTTCTTGTGAAGTTTAAGGGATTTTTGGCTGACAGTAAATTGTGTTATTTCAGATGTGCTACTGTCATGAATATGAAAATGATGAACAAGAACAACTTGAAGCGCCCTTTGTATACGAATTTGTCAAGACCCACATTTCTCTTTTATTTGCCCTATATATAAATAGAATTGTCATATTCAATTCAGAGTACGCGCTCGATGACATTCGACTAAATTGACCCACAGTTTATTGCACTTATTACACTTTATTGCTGTTTGTCCAGCGACCAAACGTGCGCCCAAAATTATATTGTAGTGTAATAAATTAGAAAGCCGAAAGAGCACTATTTTTATAACCGTTTTGTAGCATTTTACTGCATAGTTGTTTCGGTTGTGTAGAATTGTGCTACTGATATTCATAAAAGTTCGCCACATTTTTCCACGTAGTACACGATGCAATAAATAATCAAGTTGCTTCAGGTCTACCACTCTAGAATTAAGCTACTTGATTGCATTGTCCGTGCGCATAAATAAAAACAAGAAAAATGCACACTGCATTAAAATTATCATGAATTAGCAACAAGAGTTGCAGACGATATAATTTGCTTAGAGATGCGCAGGGCAAATTTCGAATTAAAATTAGCGAAAACCTGTAATGAAATTTGTTAAATAAAACACCAGAAATGGAAGGAATGACGACAACTGGTGATTGAATTGCACTTGCATTGGGTTACATTCAATTGCGAGGAAAACGCGTCATTGATACGACACGCGCACCATAGAAACGAGGAAAACGAAACAATCGATTCGTAGAAGAATGCGGTGCGCACACGTGAGGCAAATTGAATTTTTCTCTTCGTGTGTTTTCTTTGTTTTCCGCACGCTTTGCACCCGCACACGCCAGAGTGAAATGCTTTCGTGCGATGCGACACGATGTATATCTAGCTTCAGTATTAGTGAGCTATCGTTTCATTTGAGTTCAAATGGCTTACACAATGAGTCGACGCGTTTATTTCCATTTCTATTCATATTTCGCTGCCATATCGTAAAGTGCCAGGGCACATTAAGACGGAAGATGTACGCAAATGATTTAGTTTAGCCTTAATAAATATAATTTTAATGATTTAATGAACTCGGAGTGAAATTCAATTAAGAAGAGACCAAGAAGTCGTCTTGAGGAAATTACGTGTAAAGAGCAAACGAAGCAATTTGTTAACATTACATTACGGGGAAAATCATATCGTATAAAATATTGCATTTAAATGGGCTAATTGCATATAAAGTTGAGTTGCAATTGCTGTATAAAATACACTTGAGCGCATTGCATCGCAATTAGAATTTAACGACGGAACGGTATAAAAAATCCATTGCTCATTACGCGCTTGCTTCTTGGTGGCTACCGCGTTTTTGTTTGTTATTTCGCTTTTTGTTATTCGCGCACATTTGCTATCATAAATTTAAGCACGCTACAAACTGCAGCACTAAATGCAAAATCGCTTTAGTGCACTTGCGTCTGAATATAAATATTTCATAATGAGTTTACTTTGGACTACTTTCCACGGCAAATATTTTCATGTTGTAACTCTAAACGGATAAACATGTAGATTTGCGCAAGTGAAACATAAAAAATATTTTTCATCCAAAGACGAGAGACGCTTGCATTCCGCTATGGGCTATAAAAAAATATTTCGTATTGAACTGTGATAACCGGGAGTAGTTTGGTTGCCTTGACCCCGGCAACATCGATAATTCAAAAATTGGGCAATAAACATAAAAGTCAATGAACATGTGCGCCTCCGTCATTTTTCGAGGAAAGCGTACGTAATAACAATACAATGGATGTGTGGAAGCACAGACATAACTCTACGAAATTATTACGTGCCTCCAATATTAATATTAATATAAATTATTGCGTATTCGATTTCAACGATTTTCTTCTCTACGTATGCGCCCGAGAAGGCCCTTTGCCGCGTGTTGAGCAAGTATAAAAAGAAGAAGGTAGGACTTTTTCGAGTGGCGGCCGGCCTCCCATAATAGTTGCGCATCACACACGAAGTTGAAAAAATGTAATAAAATACGTGGAGTGTCTCAGCGCTCGCGCAATGCGATGAGCTATGGAAAGTACGTGAACGCAAGGAAAAACGTCTATGAAGTAGGCAAATACGTACGAAAAAAACGAAGAAGAAATGTTTGAAAACAGATGCGCGCGACCAAATGAAATGACGCGACGCAATATGGAAATATGGATTTTCTTCAATTTTATTTTTCTCGTTCCCCGAAAAGCTTTTTGTCGAGATGCAAACAAATCTCAATGTGACAATAGATTTTGCTTCAATGCAAGAAAAGCGACGCACGAGAAATGTTTACGGCGTAATGCAGTTTTCATTTCGTCAAAGTAGTGCAAATACGAGGAGAATTTTGAAAGGCGGCAGTCGAATATTTGATGGCTAAGGTAATGAGCATGTATAATACACGAAAATGAAGAACGACGTGCAGGAAGTCGGCACGCTTCGAAATGAACTCTCTGTCGGAGAGTCCTCGCGCCCGCCACGCTGGACGCGTTTTTCATTGCCTGCCATTGCGCGTCTCCTGCTGCATACTACCACCAACCAGCACTTGCGCTTCACTTAAACACAATCGCACAATTCATCAGATGTGAATGTGAATGCAGCGGAACGCGCGCGCGCGCGCTCTGCATTTATACATGCAACACGTCCGCGTATAATACGAAATTGCCGTAATTAACTTTCGACAGGCACCGAGAAACCTCCACACACGCTCGCACACCGAGTAGGTGATTATACCCGCCAACGATACACACACACACGATGCATGCGCAAAAGCAGAGCACGCTCTCCTCTCTTCGTGTTGTTTGGCTTGAGGATTCAATTTCATTGCAATGAGTGAGTAATTTCAATGTATGCCTTTCGTATTTACACAAGTAGTGAGTCGGCCTCTACGCTCGTCATACACGAAATGCGCACGTACCATAAATGAAAATATTCAATGAGTATTTGCCTCTTAAGGCTTTCATTTCCAACGAAAAGACAAGCGAATGAAATAAACTTAAGAAACTACCGCGAGTGGAATGAGACTAATGGCAAAAATAGCACGGTTACAATGAGTGTACTTAGCTAATATGTTGACATAATGAATAAAATATCATTTATTGATGGGAATACGCCCAGCGATCGATATTCACGATCCGGCACGACAAAGACTTAAATCGCATTACTTTTATATGCCATATTTTCATGTAATTGAAGAATTTGTCACGTCCAACACTGTTTAATAGAGTCAAACGCGCCGCACTGCATCCATTTAAATATAATCAAATAGTACTAAATGCTATTACCATTCTTTTCATTCTGTATACGTATACTTACAATACGAATTCTGTATAGCGCACCTTACGTAAGCGGGTTTTATAAATTTAATTCAAAATGCAATTAAATCTAAATACACAACACGCGCACAGCTGCGTAAAATGTGACTAAATAGTAAGTGAGTAAGTAAGAAGCAATCACATGACCGGTTTTTCTGTTATTGCTGCTTTATTGCCGTGGCAGGAGCGTGGAAGACATGCAAGTTGTGGAAGACTAATAGGCAGCATTCTTTGCTCTAATCATGTATAATAAAAAGTTTTTTCTTTTGATTCGATTTCGAACGAGGAGAGTAAGCGAGCGAGCGAGCGAGCGCCTCATCCGCATTCGTACTTCTTTCTTTAATTCGGGACCGAACGCGACGTCTACTCTTGTTTTCTTTTCGTTGACCATCGTCATCAAAGACACGACGCTTTTTAAAGACGCTTCCATCTTTTATTGGCTGCTTGTTCGAGCTATTCCCCAAATTAGTCGACAAGCAAACGACGTCAATTACTGGGTCACCACTTCTCAATTTATTATTCCAAAGGATATTTATTATCCGTAATTATCTCCGTTGTTCATTCAACCCTTATTCGTGCGTTCATTGAGCACAATCGTTCTTGTGGAATTTTGAAAAATATTGCAAGTTTCACAGTTTCTCTTTCGGAGATTTGTTAGTTGAAAGCTCGTTGGTTCTCGATAGGCAGCAATTTGTCTTCGTTTCAACTGGTCTTTGCTCGCACGAGTAGTGCTGTGCTGCTGTCCGGCGAAGAGGCAGAAGAAGTACGCAGACTGATTTTTCATTTAATATCGCGGGGCAAGCAAGACCGGCAATGAGTACTACCTATAATATTCATAGTTAGCCGCCGTAAATCATAGTTTATAAAAGTGCAGCGGCGAACTAATGACCATCCTACGCTTCTTGCTTCTCTTCGCAGCGCGCTACCTCACTTCCTTCAATTCCGCTTACTCTTCGCGTACGTACGTACGTACGTTGTGCACGTGACTGCAATCAATGGCCAGCAGGGGCAACGAGCAATCTTCTTGCGCCCCGAGCATGAGCACTCAATGCGCACGCCAGACAATCACAAAACGAAAAAAGTGCCAGTACGCGCCTGCCTCTTGTTTCTCCAAAGGTATATTCAATTCCATTTTTAATTGGATTCAAACATTTGACTGCCCGTGAGTGCTGGAAAGTCACCAAGCGCACAAGCGCGCGAGACCATGAAGACACACACCGCAAGCAGCCGAAGAAGAAGAAGTACTGAACTGGCTGAACTAGTTCTAAATGCATGTCCACTCTTGGAAAATGAGATGCGTTCGTTGCTTCGTTCAAAGAGATGAGTGTTGCGCACACTGCCTGCATAACATGAGGTCATTTACTCTCCTGCGTTGCACTGTCCGCGCGGAGAGTTGATTGCTAATAATTATTTATTATTAACGTTTGATCTACGCCTTTTCTATGCGCATACCAACAAGCTCAAAGACATCAAGTGTCAAAGCCAGCAATTATTATTCAGCTACCAAGCAAGCAAAAATTGTATTAGATTTCCCATTCGAGCGCCTTCTTATCTCGCGCGCGTTGGAATAATAATAATACAATTTGAAATATTCAAGCTACTCGAGTGCACTTTGCATGAAATATTTGTGGTGTCCCTCGTTTGTTTGTTTGATGATGGAGCCCTCATTGTGAAGCATAGGAAACCAGTAGCAACCCTTTTTCTTCGCTGTCGTTATTGTGTGTGCTTTGCATTCTAAAACAATGCGCGATCGTCAATTTCAGGCCTCTGCGCATACAAATCAAACAAAAAAGGGTTTTCGTGTCACCAAATTCAACAACGCGATACTCTGCAAGTCGAGAATAATGCGCGGATGCCCTCGGAATATCTAATTTGAATATTTTATATGCGCGCAAACGTGAAATTATAAATTAAGTGCGCGCGCCCCACTCGTCGTTGAACATTCATAGCACTTAAGTAGCAGTGTATGAATTAAAATAAAATGACTACGAAATAAACTATACAATACATTTAAATGTCGGCGGTTGGAAAGTGGATATGTCAACTAGAGACGCCATTGTTGTGTGTAGAATTCAAAACATTTTGCATCCTTGTTTTTCAGGCGGATTGTGAATTTTGATCCTGAACTCAATTGGGTTTGACACCTTTGATATAGATCACCCTATCACACGTCATAATGCGTATTGCATGTTAGTTGGAAAAAAGTTTCACCGTTAAGGCAAATGTACATGTTAGAACTGCTGCTGGCTTTTCGAGAAATCGTAATCAATATTATGACCATTCTCAACTTTGCTGGAAAATTTGAGTCATAACCGCATGTATGCAAATAAAATGAATCATTTTGCATTTAGTCATACTTTTCTCATTGCGAATTAGGCGCATAAAGCAAGTAGGTAAAATATCAAAAGGCAATAATGCATGCACTAAGTAAAAACAATCAGAGGACAAAAATCAGGATCAAAGCGCATGTGCGCTCTATAATTGCTTTTGTTGTGGCACTGTATACTGTGTGCTGGTCAATTAAGCTAAGCGCGAAATACGCCAATAAGCAAAGAGAATTGCGCGTGACACTCGGTGCGTTTGCATCTAATTAAGCAGTCACTTAACAATTGTCGCGCGTCCTCACGCATATTACACACACAATGTGTTGTTTTCGAAGGAATAATAACCGATAATGCGATTGCTCATTATTATAGCTCATAATTGTCATCGTTAGGTTCGTTCGTGCATGTATTGTTTTTTACGCTCGCAACGAGTACTTACTACTACTGCGACCACTTGCATATTAGCATTAAATAATTGTAATGAATAGAATGGCAGCGCAGCTCGCGCATGCCTTGAGAGTCAATCATTATATTTATACCCAGCGTATATTCGAGCACGTCGCGTCGAAGAATAAAAGCGCTACAACAATGCGTTTTATTTAAATAGCGGCGCACGGAGCGTGATGCAACACGACGAAGAGCGGAGAGCGCAGAGGGAAACCAAACGCGATATAAAAAAGCTCGTTAATATCGCGATCGCGATGCGCTTCGATCGATATGCGATACACATCCGCACATGTTCGATACGATCGCGATCTCTCATCACGAACAAAATGAACCAAAAGAGTCACAAATAGAGAGCAGCGCGCGAGCGAAGCAGTTGAACGCGCTGATCCGTTGAACAATAAGCCAAGAAAAACTGGCTTGCACTGCACACTGCT
Organism: Anaulacaspis nigra; assembly: GCA_030264675.1. Lineage (NCBI taxonomy): Eukaryota > Metazoa > Arthropoda > Insecta > Coleoptera > Staphylinidae > Anaulacaspis > Anaulacaspis nigra. The sequence continues at coordinate 258,686 of JARJDV010006986.1, read as the reverse complement.
TTGATTTTTGTTTTATTTGCCTACACCAGCAGCAGCTCACTTTATTATTGCGCTTTTGCATAACTAAGATTTAAATGATTGAGCCGAGTCGTCCACTAGTTTGGATGAGGTAGTTTTTTGATATTGTTTTGAATACTTTTCGTTTCCTGCGGTCAACAGAGTGGCTGAAAAAGTTGTTGCATCGCATCGCAATGCATTTGGCTGAAAAGTAACGCCATTGATGATGATCTAAGAAGAAGTCTTCAACGATCGACAATCGCAGATAGCTCCGGTGAGTTTTTAGTCCATCAAGAGAACGCGCGCGCGCGCTGACTTGGTCGTTGGCAATGACAATGCGCAAAAAGCAGACATTTTCAATACTTTTTGATATATCATAACGTTTTATTGCCCATTGTTTGGCGCTCCTCCGATATGGATGCGCGCACGAAAAAGTGGACGCGCACTGCGGCCCCCGGAAAAAATATGAAATTATATTTCGCGACTTATCACCTATTCGAATGCAGTCGCAGTGCAGGCGAAAGACAAAAACTTTTCGCCTGAAAATAACTCGGAAAGTAATTCATCATCTTGTGTGTGCGCGCGCTTCTTCTTCTTCTTCTCGAACGATTTCTTCGACTCGCTCCCGCTGCTCGCTCGTCGTCGTCGTCATCGTCGGCGTTTCGTTTTTGATTCATGCGCCTCATCTTAATGCGATCACTGCCAGCATAAGTCATTCAACTTCAAATTATATCATTTTTTCCTCCTCATCGGTTTCGCTCAATGCATCCTGCGCGTACAAAGTATAAATAACAATTTGTCCATTGCTGAATTATAATAAAACGTTAAGAGTTGGCGAATGCGCATTGTTGTAAGATGGAAAGTATCGAGCGCATAAGTCAAGTCACGACTGCGAAAGGGTTTATTAGGCGAAAACAAAGGCAGAGGAGCGCAAATGCCCATTGTCCTCGGGATTACATGCGCTAAGTGGTCGCGCACAAAGGCGAGACGCGCGTCATCGTCCTTAATGATGTTGATCCTTTACCCAGATAGGGGATGCACGATCTGCGCTTATTCTTATTCACGTTCTCCGCGCATTTTTTGCAGCCACTTAATCGACTAAATATTTTACTTAACAAGTTACTCACCTGTTTTGCGTGTGTGGTGATAGCGAACGCGTGTTGTCATCTCTCGATGCACTAATATGCACATTCACAAAACGTTTAAGTACTTACTGAAAAAGTAAAGAGACAACTGAAAAACTCGACAAAAAAAATTGAACACAAGCAGAGTTAATTTTCACATTTTATTCTCGTTTCTCCAAACGTTTGTTCATCATTCACAACATTGCGTATTTTCGTATCAAAAAAATGTACACAAATCATACAAAAATCGTGAAATAAAAGTAAATAAATATTAGCTATATACAAAAAATGTACAAAAATAATACAAATAATCAGCGTGTTTAGCGAAATATCTTATTACGAGTATATAGTACACTTGATTCATTAGTAGTTAGTTTACTTAGGAGTTTTGCGATCTGTTTTACGTAGTTATATCGCATCGCAGTCTCGTACGTTAGTTATCGTAGGGAAAAAGTCTTAGCGTTCAATTTTTACGTCTAGTCAGTCGGGCTTATCACACGAGGTAGGCTTGCGCGCCGCCCCCACCGCCGGCACTCTGCTGTATCATCACATGGGGATGCGGATGCCGCCATGGCGGACCCCGGCGTCCGGACCCGCCGCGTTCCAGCGTACTGTAATCGGAGTCAATGCTCGAGTAGATGTGGTCGGAGAGCGGTCGTGGTTCTTGCGCCCTTCGCGATGGCCTTGGCGAAGGAGTCGCTGTCGTCGCCGACGAGTAGTTTGCGTCATCAGCGTCATGACTTAATCCAGCCGTGTAAGCTGGCGGCGGAAACATTTGCATGCCGGGACTCGGCGGCGCTGGAGGCGCCTTCATCTTCTCTGGATAGGTGTGATTGTGCGTTCCGTTCGCCACGACACGCGATTCTATCGTATAGTTGTTGATATTGCGCCTGTAGTTTGCGTTGATCTTCCCTCGCGGCTCGACCGAAGGCATCGCGTACTTGAGCTTCTCCCAAAATCGTCGCTCGCCCCATCTAATCCTCTGGCCGGTCTTGAGGTACGGGCGCAGCTCGGGGTCCAGCTCTGCTTCGGGCAGTGGGCCATCTTCAATTACGATCAGCTTGAAGACGCGCCCCTTGAGTGCCTCGTGCAGCGCTTGACGCAATTCGAATCTTGACCACTCAGTCTGTAGGAAGTTCCTCGTTAGGACAATCACCACTCTGCGGCTGGACTCGGCCGCCTCAAGTACAGCGGGCGCGGCGTGTTGCAAATACGCCGCGTGTGGCAGGTCGCGGTAGTGCAAGCACAATTGAAAACCAGATTCCAACTCGGTGGCGAGTGATTGCACCACCCATTCCTCATCCTTGGGGCTGTAGCACACGAAGCTATCGTACAATTTGTCCCTGTCCTCAAACTGCTTGGCGGCCGCGGCGCGGAAGCTGCACAGTCGTACCCCATACCGTGAGTACAGCCATACGCGTACCGAATCGCGAAATACGAAGAACAGCACCAACACGAGGAGCAGCAATAGAATAACGCACAGCATTATGACGGTCATTGGAAGGTAGTTGAGTTCGAACATCGAGTCCAATACGCTGCCCCCAGCAAAATAATCACTACATGCAGTACTATTGAGGTTGAGTTCTCTGCGCTGGGGCGGCTTTGAATCTGTATTATAGCACATGATATCCGCACTGTCAATTACTTTGGGACCATTATCGGCTACCCAGGCAGTTAACTCTTGCAGGAACTTGCATCTACACGACCATTGATTATTTGCAAGCGACACCTCCATGAGGTTCGCATTCGAAGATAGTTGCCATATCGGGAAGATGACTAGTTTATTCCCATCCAGTCTCAAAATCTCCAAACTTTTCAGCGGTAGGAGTGTCACGTTGCTAATGTATGCAATCAGATTGTTTTGCAAATACAACTCCTTCAGATTGGTCAAATGATCGAATTCGAAGCCCTTAAGTTCGAAAATGCGATTATCTTCGAGGTGCAGCGTTTCCAGGGCGTTGAGACCGTTGAACGTGCGGTTTTGTATCGTTTCCACGCCGCTGGCGTTGACGTAGAGCGCGCGCATATTCTTCCGGCCGATAAACACATGGTTTTGCAACTCCTTGAACTCGTTTCCGTCTAAATACACCTCAGTCGCGTCCATGGGAATACGATGTGGGATCTCGATAGCATTCTGTCCGGAACAATCCACCACGTTCGTGTTCCACGTTTGGTCGTGATAGCAGGAGCAGTTACTCGGGCACGTCATTTCGCAATCGCACGCGTCGAAGTCGCAGCAATGGCACAGCGCGAAGCAGTGCGTCTCGTACGTGCACAAAAAGTCGCTGGGTTTGGCGCGCACCAGAGGCATGTTCGCCATTCCTCGCGAATGGGTCATGCGGCACATCACGTTCTGCAGATCCATAACGTGCGGATACTGCCGGGTTTCGCTCATGTTGTTAATGCGCTGCAACCACTCCATGGAGCAATCGCAGTGGAATGGATTGCCTCCCAAGTAGATTTCGGGCAACGAACGATTGAACGGGACCGGAGTCAAACGTAACGCGCTGAGTTCCAAATTCACGAGATCGTTAGAATACATGTCCACGCGGCTTAAATTCACTTTGTCGAGGAACGTATTCGGGTGCACTTTGCGTATAAAGTTATTATTGATGAACATAAATTCAATGCTATTAGGAATACTCATCGGCGTGACTTCCGTGATTCGATTATGACTAGCGTCCATAGTTTTCACCCTGATTATGTCTTGCATTTTATAGTAGTTATTCAAATGCTCAATGAAATTGCCGTGGATATCGAGCCAATTGAGATTGCTCGGAATGAAAGCGTAATCGAACCACACTAGGTGATTGCCAGACAGATTCAACCACAGCAGATTTGCAAGAGTAGCAAAAATACCATTAATCTCAGAGAGGAAGTTCTCATCCAAGCGGATGGCTTCCAATTGCGGATTTCGTTCAAACGTGCCAATCTCAATGGTATGGACCTTGTTTTTTGCAAGATTGAGCACTCGTAGATTGGGCAAGTCCCAGAACATTCCTTTGGTCAAGTTGCCAATTTGGTTGTCAATTAGTCGCAGACCGGTCAGTTGGTCCAAGTTCTTGAACGTACCGTTACGAAAATCACTTATTTGATTCTCACCCAGATCGAGGGTTTTCAAAAATGTCAACTCGCGCACACCTTCCGGAACGTCTTTCAGCACATTAGAACTAAGATCGAGCTCCTTGAGAGCTGAACAATTAAGAAACGCGCTCGGATCAACACTCACTATCAGGTTGTTGTTGAGCGTCAACTTGCTCAGGACGAATAAGCCATTCAGAAGCAACGGACCGATTATGTTCAAGCGATTCTCGGCCAAGTTTAATGTATGCAAATTGTACAGCGGACGAAATGCATTATCCTCGATGAATCCAATCGAGTTGTTACGCAAATCCAAGATTTGCAGAAAGTACAAATCCTCGAATGTCTCAACATCGATGCGCGTCAACGCGTTGTGAGAAAGATTGAGGACAACCAGCCGGATCAATCTGGTGAAAGTCCCGGCGACGATGTGCCCGCTTGCCAGTTGATTGCCGGATAGATCAAGCACCAAGAGATACTCGAGTCGATGGAAAAGTCCTTTGGCCAACGAGAACAACGAGTTGTTCTGCAAGTATACCTCGCGCAATTCGAGCGAATTGCTGAAGAACTCTTTGGGGAGTTCGGAGATCTTGTTGTTGGCGAGGTTAAGAATGCGGAGCGAAACGAGCCCGCTGAGGGCCTCCACGGATACATCTGTGATGTTGTTGTATTGTAAATTGAGCTGCTGCAAACGCCTCAAACGTGAGAATCCCGAGGTACCACTCAGCGACCGAAGATCGTTGTGGGACAAATCGAGTGCTTGCAAGTCCATGCTGCTGCACAATCGCATCTCGTCACCGAAGCCCAAGCGTTCCGAATTTCTTATGCGATTCCGCGTCAAATTCAGCGTTTGCAAATTGATCAATGGACAGAATACTCCTTCGGGCAATGCGCGCATGTTATTGTCGCCCAAATGCAGTATCTGCAGCTCCTTTAATCCGGCCAAACTGTTCGTAGATAGTTGCAGCGATTTCCCGGTGGACCATTCGGCGTTGTGGGTACGAATCACCATCTTTTTGAGGCTTTTCATCCCTAAAAACGCATTACTCTCAATGCTCACAAGTTTGCAATGGTCCACGCGCAGTTCTTGCAAGTCCTCTAACCGTCGGACAGAGGCCGATGGCAGTGTGCTTTCGAAATGTATTTCATCGCTGCACAGCAGGCGCAACTTTGAAATCCCTTCTGAAGGTAGCGTGCTCAAGTTCACACTGGATTCGTCCAAAGTGCGCATTCTGCATGTGACATTCAAACGGGACGCTGAAGTTGTTTCTACATTGTCCGGCATCGATGTGCATTGCTCGGGGCCATCGAAGCGGGCTCCGAAACTGGAACCCACAATGACCAGCAGCGTTCCCAGGATAAATGTCGTTGTGGAACACATTGTAAAATCATGCGTGCGCTGCTTTGAGTTGGGTTGCGCGGTGTTGTTTTCGAACACAAAATATGTAACTTAAAAAGGCAAAAGTTTGTTTTAAATCGCGTACTGTCTTCCAATCATATTCTAAACGTCCGAATTATTGGAGTTTCAAACTTTGTACAAGTTTCACAAACACATCGCAGCACTTGATTTTCGTATTCCTTTTACTCGCACTGCGTTCAATTCGTGTTCATACAAGAGTCACTAAACATTTTTACTTAAGTCGCGTCTTTTGCTGTGCGCTCTGCATGCACGACGAACCGACCGTGTTGAGAGACGACGCAAGACTGAAGCTTGGTCGGTGGCTTCCAGTGTATTAAACGCGAAGCGGATGGGGCGAGCAAGCATTCGCGTAGTACGGGCGGTCCACGTCGGTAGCGGCGCCACTATGCAGTCATCGAGTTCTTCGGCTGTGCGTCTTTCACATGCGAGCACTCACAACGTGTTTGCAACGAATGCAATTGGACTACCTGCCTTCGCTCGTTCGCTCGTTCTGCCTTTACATTTTCTACCTGGTCAGCAGTCTGCGCGTTTTAGGAAGCTGATGGCTAAAGTTAAGAAGATCGCACGCTTGAGCGCTAAAGGGGGCCAAAAAATAATCCGCACCCAACGCAACGTGCATGCGAAACGATTAGATATTGGCGTGGCTTAAAAAGATAAGCGGTTGCTTTTTCCTTCGCAGCGGTAACCGCAACTCTTTACGACGAAGATTGTGCACTTTTTCGGTTCTTGCTTTTCTTGCGTGCATATTTTGTGGATTAGCTACCTGCCGGATTAGTTAACGACCACAATACATTCAAGAGATGATTTTGACAGGGATGTCTCGCAAAATAACTTTCTAAGAACGTTTTTAAGTTCCTTACACAAACGTTTAGAGAAGTGTTTTAATATTTCCTGGCTGATTTAATAAGAAAATACTCGTTCGATGTATCGGCTGTTTCAAAATCTATAAAAGCTTTGAGCGAATAATATAACTTGCGTGTTTTGCAGCAAGTTTTTAGTACAAGCCATAAAACTTCTTATTGTTGCACGTGCGAATTTTCATATGCTACGGCGAAGAAATAATAAAATTAGCAACTCAACACGAGATACAAAGTTCTTCATTGTCCATCGCTTTGATGCATTGACTGGTAACAGAACAGGCGAACATGTTATAAAATAAGGTAATTTTAATACCGCGTCCAAAAATGCACATTTGCGCACACACATCCAACGAATTCATCTCATTTTTGCAGGCGCAATATTTGATGTGGATTTATTGCGGCCACATGCAAACTGTTTTACAATCCGGGCCCAATTCCGCTCGACTCGCTTGCTATTCCGTTGCGTCTAATAAAAATTTATTACCCGCCTCTCGTTCGTTTATTCGTCCGTTCGGTTATTGCAGTTATTTTGAGTCGGTTGCCCGCCCGAAAACCGCCAAGGCTGACAATGCAAATTAGAACTTAAAACTTTATTGGAGGCCAGCCGCAAACCGCTGCTCCTGCTGCTGTTAAATAAGCACACGCGACTTGTATTTCTTCAGGCCACTTAGCAAGGTGCGGCCCTCTCGTGGCGCAGAGCAATTAGCTTAAGGCTTAAGGCACATTCGCTCAGTACAGATTTCTTTGTTCGTGCTGAGTAGTTTGAGTTGATTTTAGTTGTGCGTTTAAAAATACATGGCTCTGTTTGAGCTGGCACGACTAGTTGTCGAAGTACCCGGAAAGTTGCAGGAATTGTTACCCCTAGCAGCTTTCCGATGGCCTCAATGACTCTCCGAGACTTGATTAACCAATAAACAATTCATGATATTTGTCGGCTGTGTTTGCACGAAGCGAAGCCTGGCAGGAGCGCACGAAGCCCAGCCGCCCCCTCACTTTAATTTTACTCATTCATGCCGCGCACAAAACACGTACAGGAGCGAACGCTGTTTTCCATCAAATGTGCGCGCGAGTCTGGCTGCAAATATTACTCGTCTGAAGTACACGCGTCCATAAAAATTCGCCAGCACCAGCCATCCAGCCGCCCAACCAACCAACCCGTGCGGAGATACAAAAATTACGTTTGGTGCATTTTGCGTTTTTGGTTTTCGTATTTGCACAAGGGATGCGCGCCAAAGAAAACGATGTAATTTGGCGCTCAACAAAGTCAAGAAGAAGGGAAGTTAAGTGCTTTGCCTTTGAGACAGTTTTAGACAATTAATTTCCACTCTAATGAACATGGAAAACACAATGTTTGAATGTTTTATTATAATTTCCCATAAGGAGATGTTCAAGATGATGACGATGAAGGAGGAGGAGGAGGGCTAAAACGCAGAATTGAATTCAATCAAATCACAATAAAGCCAAACGATAAAAAATGCGCTGCTCCGACGCTTTTGATGTCGTCAAGTGAAATTAATTGCGCTTTGAAGGGAATTTAATTGTACGGAATACTTAATTCTCCCGAATGGGGAATACGAATTTGAATTTTTCTCATCTCTTATCGCCAACGAGCATCTTAAGCATTTTCCCAGAGAAATAGTTCAAATCAAATTATGCCATTTAAAGATAAGGAATGCACACTATTTTTCTTTTAGGGTTTGCTGCGACAACTTATGTTAAGAAACAAACCGGAAGTGCGCCGTGCGCAGACGTGCAGACATGCCAAAATTGCGTTTCGGGGGTGGTATGCACGCGCGTTTTGATTTATATTTATCGATTCGCTTATCAGAATTTCGACGAGTTGTACGCGGGCGCGCGCTTCGTGTCGTCTTATCAACATATAGATTGTTTTCCACCCTTCTTCCGCACGGTGGCAACTTGTCTCCGGTGCCAATATCGAAATGATAATGATTTTTTTCTGCACCCTTCATACGAATGCAGACTGCATTCGCGCATCTGCTGCGATGATGAAATTAGACGCTTTTTGCCTTCTGCGTAAAAATGTCATTATTATTTAAATCTATACCGCCGCGCGAAATATTACGACTTTGCGATATTGAATTTGTATTCACGTCGAAAAACAAGAACTGATTGACGAATGCATTAAGAATTGACGAGCACTTCATATCTACCACCAGAGAGAAGGAGGGTGTAATTATAAAATCGTTTGAAATTCGCGTTGGTTACAAAATAACCAAATTTCCTGCCGCTGAAAACTAGACTGAGATTTGAAGCAAGACAATAGCAAAACGGGAGGTAAAATCGAACGTAAAAACACTTTCCAAGTCACTTGGAGTATTCACGTGTGATAACAGAACGTGGGCGACGAATACACATATGCGTTCGTAGATAAGGACGTCTTTGATTAAGCGATCCATCAAGATCGAGCAGCGAATCTCTTGTGTGCGCGCGATTCGCGTAGGTGCGCTACGAAAACAGCCATCCGATTGAGATTGAGTACACTTCTTGGCGCACCATTCGCATCCGGGGTTTCTTGAAGAGCATCAGCGTTTAAATTGCATGTAAGAAGTGCTGTTCGAGTGCTTGCTTAGCCATGAACCACCCGAACCTCCTTCCAATTCTCTATTTCATCCGCTCGCAAAAGTATAATTATGACGATGACGCTATCGCGAAATAATTGGGAAATAGAAACGATAATTGAAAACATTGCGCGCGAGTTGAGAATTGAAGAAATCGATAAACATTTCTTTCAGTGACCGCCTGCTCGCATCGCATTCTTTTTGCGTCCTTCTACTTACACATCGTTTTCTATCGTCGCAAGGCGATTGTAATGGCGCTGTGTGCGGTTGGCGGCGGCGAAGTTGGCTTAAGAAGAGGAAAGCGGACGACCGGACGCGCGCCGGCACGAATTGCTCGTGCTTCCGTCGTAAAGTTTCACGATTATGCTTTATGCCGCGTCTCAGTCAAATGTCATCTTAAATGTTAACGATCCTCATTTCGAAATGGCACCGGAAATGCACTCATTTCGTTCGCCGCCTCCTTTGGTGCTCGCTTTAAATTCTGCTGCTGCTGCGCAAGCTTTGTTCGGCGTTTAATTTAAATTTATTTTTTGATTCGTTCGTCCACCATCGCGCCGAGCGCAGCGCCAAGATAAATAATAATATTTGCATAATAGTTTGTGTGACATTAAAACTTTTATAGCCAATCATCATTTGCACGGGCGAAATGATAAGTGTTGGAAGTTTTTCGTTGCGCGAATGTAAGTTTTGCGCTCGGCGTCATTGCGATAAACTTTAACGAGGTCCGACACGGAATATCGACTGGAATTTTGCGGCGCATTTTTACGTATTTAACCATTTTACACATTCATGGTGCGGCGGCCACTAACGCGCCAAGCACTGTATAAGTGCATTTAATATTTTTCCATTTTTGCACTCATACTCGTCGGGCAATATACTATACGAATATTGAAGTCGGTTAGGAGCCCTATATTGCCCATACTGCTGTTGCGCTGTGTACAAGTCGAGTACAAAATATAAGTGCTCGCTTGGGGGGCGGTTGGCGACCGCAGAAAACGACGAGATGAAACTTATAAGAAGCGCCCGCGTGCGCACATTCTTGGCTCTCGCTTGCGCTGATAAAAAATGCACGATTACTTTTTAATATCGTCCTCGCCGCCTCTTTTCCTCCTCTTGTCTTGCTTGCTACCGCTGCGCCGCGCCGCGAATGTGAGTGAAATATTAAATAAGTTGGCGGGGCGCGCATTCGTCTTATTGTTTCGCAAATACACTGAGAAACAGCAAGGGAATATTTAGCGGGCATTTAACGTGCTTGAATTTTTAACTTTTTCCGCATGTTTTCCTTACAATTTCCCGAAATGGGTAGGTATAGTCAGTGTCTAATTGAAATATCGGAAAAGCACGGCGCGTCGTAAATTAAGGGGTGATAATTGTGAAAAGTGGAAAACGTGTTCGCTCGCGAGCGCGCGCGCGTAATTCTTGCATTTATGCGAGTTAACCGAACGTAAAAGTGTTTTCGGCGACGCATACGGAATTGCTACTGCCGTTCAACGGCGGCGGCAACCGCAATGACAATAGCGGCGGCGGCAACAGCGTCGACAAATGGAAATATAATAGGCGACAAGAAGACTCTTCCAGCACTTTAATTCTATAGACGTTTATTCGTTTTGAAATCATTGGAGAATTGCAATCGCCGCCTCTTTAAATGCGCGTCCCTAATGCAATTTATTTGCGAGTGGATTTTAAGCGACTTTAGGCACAAACACTGCTCGTGAATTTCTTGTGCGTCGCTTTCTTACAATTGACGTTCAGGTATTTGCATTCCATTCTAATGCAAAGCAGCCGCGCACAATTATAAAATACTACAACTCACATTCATTTCGAATGTCAAGCGTGTGATGCGAGAGGCCGTGAAAAAATAAAAATCAATTTTCATTAAGTGCTTGTCGTTTCATCCTTGAAAGAACAAAAACACATTAGATTAGTACAAACGCAAGAGAAAAGACATTCGCCCGGCGATGGAAAAAGAGGTTGTCTCAAGCTAACTGCGAGAAAAACGCGGCGAGCGGAACGCAGGAAAACAGGAAATGTAATTTCGGTCGTCTAGCATTTCATTCGTGCATGTAACGTGTCTGCAACATATTTTTTCGCCGCTTCCTTCAATGGAGCTCAACTGTCTTTTTTCGGCTCAAAGGGGGGAGTTTCAGTAAAATAGCGTAGTACACAGGCAAACGGGGAGAGAGAGCTGATGTTACGCACCATTCGGCAAGGAGCAAAAAGTTAAATCCTTTTAATGCTCGTACTTTTAACTCGGCGCGAAACAAAAGTCATTTCAACAAATTGTTTTATTTAATTAATGGCTCACTTTTAAAGCGCGAATAATTTAGATTTAGTGAATTATAGAAATACGCGTGCGTACGCGTTCATCCATTCTTGCCCGGAAACCGGAAGCGTACAACAGATGCAGATACATGTATCTTGTGCATGGCGGAAACGCCAAAACGATATCGAACATCCGATTAGGCGGCCTCAAACTTTGACACGGATTTGCATCCGGGAGCGGCGTATTTCCCATTTGCGAAACGTCTTCGAAGACGAAAGTCGTATAACGCAAAATGTCGCATCGCATCACGACCGGAAGCTCGTAAACGCGGAAATCGTATCGGGTAACATATTTAAATTCGCGCATTACCCTTTTGCGTGCCGCAATATAGGTTTCCGGTTTTCCATTTAGTGTTAACATCCGATGTGCACGCCGGAAATATTATTAATATCAAGGATTAAAAATACTTCTTTCTTAAGTACTCGCAAGTCAAGTGAAATAATCAACGTCTTGTAAAAAAAGCGGAAAAATTGGCAACGAGGCAGGAGAGAAGGCGGTTGATTGATTGCAATGGACCAGGGGTCAACGCTTGTGACGTATGACTTTGATGTCCGTCGCCCCTATTTTGGGGATGAAACGCGAAAAGTGGAGAGCGAGCGACAATTTCCCTTTTTCATCCTTGGTGCATTCTCTCGCTTGGCCTGCAAGGACAAAGAATGCGGGATTCGCGCATGAATGCCAAACCAAATACGAAATACACAATTTTGCTGACAGTTATAGTAGTTTTCACCCTTCAACATTTTTGGGGACGCTTGTAAATATTTACCAATGGCCTGTAAAGTTCAGAGAATCCTTAGGTTAAAAATAGTGAAGATGAGGGCAAACAAAAGTCCAAATTTAATTTTCATCCCTTTGTCAGCCATATTCATTATTTTAATAAATTAATTACGAATGCTTCAAACACACGAAATGAATATTTAATGTAGGCAAAAAGCAAAGCGCGTTAATGAAATGATGGATGCCTACATAAAATTGCACTCTTCTTGCAATATTCACAGGCGGTTGATACAGTTTTTTCTAATTCATTAAAATTTAAAATTGCAATAATTTAATCAGTCAACATTATTTAGCGACAAAACTGCATTCGGGTTGTATCGCTCGATCAGTGACGAATTATGTTGGCAATGATTTCGGTGATTTTCTATTTAGTTTTTATTGTGTCTAGGTTCGTATCGCATGTGTGCGCGTCGATAAATGCCAATCGGGATACGATTTGGCAATAATCGAATGTGTCTCTTCAATGACACACTACGCTAACGCCTCTCCTCGATTCTATCGAGTTACATTTGAATGGCACTGCGTTTATACCTATGCAGATAATGTGCGGATAAAATCATGTGCGCATGTATGCGCGTGTTGACGGCAGCCATTTTTCCGCAGCGTTATTTAATATAATCGAATAGTGCAATGCGGGGGCGGCTTGTTTGTTTTTCATTTATTACGCGCATCCGCTTTCGTTCGCACTCTGCACTCATTCGTTGCGTTATTATTGCAAGCCGACGAAAACAGCTTCAGTTTCAATTCATCCCAAATTGAAATTGCTTTAAAATTTATTATTTGCGTTTATGAAATATTTTACGAATCATCAACTCGGTTTAGTTTTTCTCTTATTTCGAAATAAACAATTGTACTTTGTAAAATAATGAAATGTAAATAATAGATTTTGTTTGCGTAACACGCTCTTTATAAAATAACAATTTTAAAGAAATTCTCAGCGCAGCGCGCATAGCGTGCCTCTAAACTTGGCTGGCATTCACAGGGCGAAATCCAGTGACATTTCTAAAACCGCCAATAGCAATAGCAATCTAACTCTCCGGCCAACTAATTTCGTTAAATCCGCTAAACCTATTATGTGCGGTTAAGGGGGCGGAGGTGACCTCACGCTAATTAAAAAACCAAAGCGTGCGTCTCCTCTGCACTATTTCGTAAATTGTATTTTCCTGCAAAAGTTTGCTTATATTCCCGCCGCATATTGTATGTCATTCTAGCGCTTGCGCATTGAATCCTATATTGTTACATAACCTGAAAAATCTAAGAAATATTGAATCTTCGTTAATTGGAGTTATTTAGAAAGCCGTTAAGGAAAGGTTTTTACATTTTTAAAAATTTTAATTAAAAACTCAGGATTTTAAACTGAAGTTTCATTCCTAAAACTGATAAGGGTCGAATCGTCGTAAGACAAAACATGGAACTGTGGAACTTAAAAATTCAATGCGGTTTAGTGCTTAAAGTAAGGTTTATAAAAGTGGTATGTGAATATTTAATTATGCTAAACTAGGTGAGAGTGAATATTATTACTGCACATACCTGATATAACCAAGAAATATATAGGACTAGAAGCTGATACTTTGGATACACAGTGGTTCATTAAGATACACCCATTTCCACTAATAAGATAGGAAGTTTTCGACCTGCGATTTATTATGCGACGTCTGTTTGCTAATTTAATAAACGCGTAATGCGCCGAGCCACACGAATTGAATTCAATTACATTTTGGCGAATTGAGTCTCGTCCGATCGGTTTAATATACTTCTTCTGCCACGCGGAGCAGTTCTCCCCTTGAAAACAAAGCGAAAGCGAAGCGCAGGAAAAAATTGAGTAGAAACCTCAACTTCATTGAATTGAATTGGATTCAAAGCTAATATTCATGCGTTTCTTTCTCGTCGCCTCGCCGCACATGGGCAGGCGTGAATGAAAAAGACGATTGCACATATCCTTAGCGGTTTTTGTCGTCATCGTGACATCTAAAAGACGCGACAAACGAAGAAGACGACTTAGACGAGGGAGGCATTGACATTTTAATATTCCTCCGAGATATCGGCAGACAATTGACGTGGACGAATTGCCTAAATGTAATCTGATTTAGCAAATTGAGTTTGCCACCTGCAGTTCATTAACAACGATCCTTTAAATATGCGATGAAAAGTGCTCTGGCACTTTTTGCTTTCTTGATGTTTATTATACAATGGCATACCTAAATTGAATTTCTAGGATGTAGCAAGTACATGTTCATAATATAGACAACTCATTGTGCACAAATTGCCATTGAACTAAAAACAATATACAGTCAATGTTTTGTGTACTCATTGTTGTTGTTTCTGGCCGTGTTCTTGCGCTGTTGTTGATGTTTCAGGCCGCTGTTTGCCTCATTCCGTCGCAGTGAGAAGGGAACGGCAAATTGCGTGTGCAAACTGTTTATTTCACTTTGCATTCGAGCGTATTGGGCAAACCGCATTGCAACAACAAGCAGCAAAGAGCAATTCCAATCTAATAGCGCAACAACCCATCGACTTTGCTTGTTTGTATCTTCGTCTTCTATTTGTGCCAATTTCCAAACTAAACACAGCCCATGTTAATTATCAATTCAATCTTTCCAAGATGAAACATCTCTACATTCGTGGAAGAAATGATTAAAACATAAAGTTGCAGATGCCTTAGGTGTACAAGCACGCAGTAGAATAAATGTTTATAAATGGCAAGCGCATGCGTGAAGGAAAACATGTAAAAAATCTAATCGTATTCGTCAATATTTGATGACAGTGAATTATGGTAGCCACTTAATAAAAAGGTGTAGAAAACAAGAGCAAGATTAAGATAATAATTGACATTAATCGTCGATTAGTGATAATAAATACTGCACGCAGTCGTTAAATCCAAGGCGCGAAAATTCACACTTAATACTCGTGCATTTTCGCACGCACTTTCGTATTTTATCGGCAACAAGCAGCCATTTTTAATTTTTTGTACGTGGATTAAATACACAGTTATTAAGCTACATTAAAAATATATGTACTATAGTTTTTTGTTTATAATTACTTTTTATATTTCTTACTATAATTCTAAAAAGTTTACGAATTAACCAACACGCGCATTGCAATTACACTTGATTAATGAGCAATTCATTAGCATTTTATTCGCATCCACCTGTTTCTCTTATTTGTTAGTACTCATTGAGCCGAGTTCCCACATCGCACATAAAACGCATTTGAGGTTCTCTTTAATTCCGCGTACGTGATGCGCATGAATGCAATGATAAAATACGCGTCGGTCTATTATATTTATGCGCGTGCGGCGCACTTTTCACGAATCGCAAAATAATACAACACGCGCGCTAAAGTCGAAAACACGTTATGCGCTTGACTAATTATGCGGCTGGCCGCCCCATTCTTAATGCGAATCGCAATGCATCAACATGTACAATGGGCAAACAGTTAAAGCGTTTAATTACCCTTTAAATTCGCTCAAAAGTGAAGCTCGAGTTCCTCGTCTCTTTCCTATCTTGCGCGTCTAGTTTGGGTATAAAGCACCCACGGTTATAGCAATCGTGGTTGTGTTTATTTAGGCGAATGTGTTTTATTTCCACAGTGTTGGCTTCGTGTACGATTTTATAGCAATGATTGCGTTTTTGGGGGGTTTACATTTCGCTTTTTTGGGTGATGTACTCCAGTCGCGGCTGGCGAGCCAGGAGGGGATGGGGATCCCAAAAGATTAAAGAGCATTAGATTACACTCGAACAGTCTAGTATGTGAAGGATAATTGAGCACTCGTTTAGTTGACTATGTAAATTTTCTAATTCGGCGAGACATTTCTGATTCAGACATTGTTTTCACAGTCAACCGCCATGAAATTGCTTTGAATTAATTTATTACAATGTTGTTGAAAAAATACAATTTCCACTTTATTCTCGAAATATTAACTCAGATTTAGATGGTTCTCGTTGAGAAATTAAAGCCGTTTTCCCATTTTGTCGAAATATGGTCACTGCACGTTTGCGATACGGCAAGATTGTGTAGTAAATTGCATTCAAACATTACGAGGTTCCGGATATAACCCTTTCAGCAATATGCTGTTACTAGAGTTCTCTTACAAAGTAAAGCATCATATCATGGTTATTCCCAAAGGGGAATATCTTTGGAAATAATCCGTGCATGAGTCAATACACTTCATACACTGCAATTGCACTAATGCCAAACGACGCTAAAGGGATAAAAATCAAATACAACTCGAGTGTACTTGCATATTTACCATATGTTCCATCCATTCTTTTCATCTTTCAGAATTGGAAACGCGCGTACAGTTGCACACATAAATTGTAGGAGACAAAGAATGCGCGAATAATTGGTTTGCTTTTAATTAAAATAATTGCGCGCATGCATGTGAAGAATGCGTTGTCTGGAATATACCATACGTATTCGGCTCAAGAAGCGAGCGGCTTTGGAGCAAGAGCAGAAGCAGACGCACGACCGGATATGCAATAAAGTTGCTTAGTTGGAATGCATGCGTTCGGGTGGCGCTTCTTTCGCGTCAGCGAGCTTCGTAAACTTGGCGATTGCGAAACTTGTTTCTTCATTGAGCTTTGTATCGCTGTTAATTCCGCGTCTTTGCCTTCCAAGATTGCAATACGTGCGAGGGAGATTTGCCCAAATTGCACTTCTGTAGTTCTAATTCTAATTCCAATTCGCATTCGTAACTGCTAACTTTCAATACGCACGCGCGCAAGGATATTGTGTCCTTCTGGTGGACATTTGCGCCTCGTCGTGTTAGCGAGCAGATTGTTTATATTGTTCAGTTTAATTGTTCCGTTCACTTGCAACCCTCGCTCGGCTTTATCGTTTCGCACGTTGGAAACGTGCAAAGTTTTTTCCATTCCGTCGCGATGTGTGCGCGTCTCGTTTTGCTCTTCGGCCATTGCCATTTGTGCGCGCCCTTTCTTTTGGCGAATGGATTTGTTTATTGCGCCTATTAGATTCGCACAAAAATGCTCCAAGGCAGCAACAGCAGCAGGCAGTCGAGCGACTTTTTCCTAGTGTTGTTTCATTGTTTCTCCCGCTCCGTTAATGGGACGCACGGGAACTTTATAAAGCCGTTTGCGCGAATCCTTTTTGTTTAAATGTTATTCGTGTACTGCGCGCTTAACTTGAGAAAATCAATTACGCAAAGCGCAATGTGTTTCTACGCATTCGTTTTCGATTCAATTTCAGCCTCAAAACATAATATTTTCGCGGCGTGGCGTGGATTTTAATGAAATTAATTTCATATCGTTTTGATTTCGAGCGCGAAAATCTACGAAAATATTTTCACAGCTTTCACGGATTTAATTTCTTCGTTTTGCTCGCCGCAAGTGCTCTGAAATGTATTTGGTGACACAATGGAGACGGCAAAGTAACGCAATGATAACAAGTCGTCGTTCAATATCAATTTCACGCCGCAGACAATTTAGCTGTCAAAAATCAATAAACACTGCGCTGTCGTCGAGTGGCAAATGCTCAATTTTGTATGCACTTATAGAATATTCAAGGAATATCATTGCGATTTTAAGCTACTCACCAGAAATTATGTATACGACTGCGTGTAAAGTTGTGCTTTTCTTTATGCGGCTGCATTCATTCCGCAATAATAATCTCGCGCTCATCCAGCGAGCGCTTGAAACAAACGAAACGGCGGGTTAATTAAAATCGCAAGCACCCACCTGGGAATACCTGCTGCACCATACACTCGTGTTCTTCTTCGGCGCCGAGGCCAACAAGCCACTTAATTTGCCCGCGCGCTAATGAGTCCGAAGAAGATTATTATTATTTATTCGCTTCTTCTGCAGCGCACATTTTGGGCAAGTTGCCGCCACCGGCTAATTGTTATTTCTAGCGTGATGCATCGCCCGCCGCAACGCTGCGGTTTTATGTAGATTTTTTTAATTTAAAGGGTTATAATTGGACTATTAATAATTGCCTTATCGCCAACCACTTTCTGCACGTGCACACGTGCGCATCTCGAGACACGACATTCGCGCACGATAAGAAAACGTGCGCCGAAACAATATCCAAACACGTTGTGCTTCTTTGCTTTTTCATAATTTACTCCGCTGTGTTTTTCATAAGTTACCACCCTTTTAATACACACGTAGGTGGATGACTGCGGCCGGTTATGCGGGTGCGAATAACGCAAGCGTCCCGCGGGACGCGCTCACCCTTTTAATGCATAATATATTATCGCGTGCGAAATATGAAAATCTGTGAAAAATCCCAACCGCATTTTTTATTCGCGGCAAGTTTATGATATTGCTTTCATATCCAGGGGGATGATACGAATATTACGTTTTAGATTGCTAAACAAATATAAAATACGACCGGAAAAAATAGCCACATGAACGCAAACAAGAACGAGAAAATAAGGAGGAGACGAAGAAGTGGGTACTTATTCGCTCGTGCAGAGTATAAGTTTCCATCAAGCAGTAGAACGCAATTTTTTGTTGTTCATCATTCAGTTTTTTCGCTTTTTTGGGGAAACGTCAATGACATGTTCGCATGAAAAATTGCCCACGGCCAGTATTCGAATGATTGTCCATCCATCAACCGCGCGCTCGCAATGAGTGGAGGCTGACAGCCGGCCGGCGGTAACAAGTCGAGAATTTGTGCGCGTTGCAAGAAAAGTCAGTCGCTTTGTCACATGGGAAATAATAATAACGCGTCCGCACGCTTCTCCTTGAAATAAAAAGTTGTAGATAAATGTGTATCATTAAATGATTGATACGAACAAATTTCACTGCTGCTTCCTTCGTCGTCAAGTTTGATGTTGTGAAAATTTTAAATTATTAAACATATCTTGCTTAAGATTCCCACATAATCTGTATCCGTACTCGAGCAACACATTGTTAATGTTACGGCATGATTTATAGAGAAACTTTGCGTTTTGCGTTAGCGTTTTGAAGAGGGCGGCAAAGAGCACACGCAGCAGCACACGCACAACGGAAAAGTGTTTGCGAAGCGGAGCACATTCTTCGCGCGCTAAGCGTCGCAAGATTATCCACTATCGGTATGCTCTAACATGCCGCCTCTCCGCCGCTGTACAATGGGCGCCCTTCATGTTTGTGCACAGCTTAACACCCGTGAGCCGCCATTCAGCCGGAGACGTAATGGATTTTGATTTCATACACAATAGACGGATTGCATTCGCCGCCTCCGCCGCCAACACCAGTTGTGTGTATTTCTTTTATTACGAGTGGTGTGCGTGCGATTCATCCCCTCAATACAAACGGCGCGCGAACGCGGAATTTATAAGAAAAACATTGTGCAATCGCACTCGCTAGCGCTTCTTAAACACGAAGAATTGTTCGACCGCCGATGGGGGCGACTGAACAATAGAAGAACAATCGGATGCGTCATATGCGAATATACCAGCTAAGCTTTGAGGATTTCTTTTACAAGTGCTTGCTGATTTAGAAAATTAAAGTTTTCGACAAATTGTAAATATTCAAAGGACCGGATTTGATGATTTAATTCGAACTTTATATGTAATTCGTTAGAGGTGGTTGAATAGAGAGTATTTACGAAAGGATAAAAGAGCGGAACATGCATGCGGTACACTCGCCTGAGACTAATTCATAACACCACACGAGCGCTGGCATCGGAGGCGGCGGTAATAATATATTTACAGGCCCGGCTGCACTCTAATTCCAAGGGCGAGCTCATAAATTATCGCGACTGCACGCTGGCAGCGCGCAATGCCACAGTTGCCGCCCCCCGAATCGAAATTTCGAGAACCCCTCATTGTGTGGCACTTTGCGCGCCGGGAGCGGCGGAATGCATTTTCGCAATGTGCGCATCGGTATGCGAAAATCCACCGCACACACCTCACCGTATCGGCGGCGGCGGCGGCGGCAGCGGTAGTAGCACCAGTGAATGTCTTCATTCATAGCCCTGTTTACGCGCTCGTCCAACTTTGATCCTCGCAGCGCTGCCGTTTCGGGGGTGGCTCTTCTTTGCCTTCCATTTGCTATAAATTCTAATAAAACGTCTTACGTTACATACGCTCTGTCTACGCTGCCGCCGGCGCTATTTGTTTTGGCTCTTGGGCTTTTATCAACTATTCCGCGCTTCGGGGGTGGGTCGGCTTCAAATGCATTTTCAACGAGCAATGCGTGCTCGCATTGCATTATTAAACGTAAGAGACGCGCAAACATTGCTAAAGAATACAGCAAAACTACAACGTATAAATAAATACGCGCGATGCTCACTCTATAGCAATATAAATTGAATTTGCATTGATAGCTTAAAGTTCGTTACCTTGCAGGAAATTACGATGCTATTGTGTATTAAACAAGTGCACATTTTCCGATTTATGATAGGAAAAGTTTATTAATTCCCGCAGTTGCCGTGCTTTACATTTGTGTGACGCGCGCTCCTCGCTACTGACGTGGCAAGGTTCGAATCAACGTGCGCATTGTTCTTGTCCATTGAGCGGACGGAAGTTCCCGCGGGAGTCTTTTGTCCAAGTGTTTCACCGCCTCCCATGCATGCATATGTTGTGCAACTTTATTGGGTGCGCACTACAGCTGCTCCTGCTTTCCTGTTTTGCAATTCTCGAGTGCAGCGCGCATGAATATGCGAAACGAAGCAGGACACATGTTAATATGCATGTAAAGTAAGCAAAAGACGCAATTGTCGCGCCGCGCACACTGAACTAAACGCATAAGAGGGGGTGGCAGGAGAGTAGGAGCGTACCGGGGACGGTTGGCTAGTATTTAGCGTAGTGCGGGCCGAACAAACACGCCGAATTAACTAATCCCACCGATTTGCGCCGCGCCGCAACGGTCCACGCCAAACACATTATTGGATTATCCCGGATGGACATTACAATAACTCACTCCCACAGCCAGCCGAAGCAACTTTTTCGCCCGCTTCGCTGCGTTTTCCGTGAACGTCACTGCGTATTTTCCGGCTTATTTATTCGCACACCGCAGGCTCATTAATTAATTATCGATCAGATTGAAAATTAACAATATTCGCATATTTAATCAAGCAAATACTTTGACATTTAATAATACTTTTTGACGTTCAAAAGAATACTAATTAAAATGACAACATTTCGGTGTTTGAAATGCCAAAAGAGTAAAATGTAATTTATAAATTTTGATAAAATCTATCTGGGTCTTTTCGGTGGACGTGACGCATTTCTTGGTCGTGCGATAACAATGTGCAAGCATAAGCGTTAAGGGACGAATGATAATGCGGAATGAGTTTTAATTTTAATATCAGACGCTAAAGCGAGCGAGCGAGCAGCGAGACGAAGTCGTATATAACATTATCACGTAGCGTTTACTTGATTCAATTATACGTTTGTCGCGGTGAATTAAAAGTGCGGCTTCTTTTAGCACTTTGCGCCGCACGCTTAAGAAAAAACTTACTTGCAATTCGTCTTGTGCAACTCCCTCGTGCGACTCTCACCTACTGCGTGCGCTCGCCGAGGGAGTTAAATTAAAATTGCATTTCAACTTTTGCGAACTTTTCGCGCTCGCACACGATTTTCGTGAAAGATATGCTCGCTATCTTATACGCCAGCATTTTTAATCAATGCTCTCGGCTTGCTTTTATTTTAGTCCTGCGCGTCTCTATCACCGCCAGCCGGCAGAGGAAATGTGTCTTGCGATATGAAATAAAAATACAAAATAAATGCGCGCGTTCATGACATGAACACTTGGTTCTAAATAATCGCTGCGCATCTCTTAAGCTTTTCTTTAAAACAATATCTATTCTGCATGATGCGTCACATGTTTATGATTTCTGCATTTGCAACATAAATTACGAAATTAATTTACGCAGATTTCGTAGGATATTTCCGTCGAGTTTTCTTGGTTTTTCTCTTGACTGAGTTGACAGTCATTCAACGCCACACAATATGTTGATCTACCCTTCTTATACGCGTGCGGTGCTTATCCTTATGTTATGAGCATGCGAAGAGCAAGCAAAGCAGGCAGAGAGTGAATGTAAATAACGCAACAAAAGCATTGCGTTTTCTTAACGTTGCGTTGTATTCAAGGCGAGTGGTGGTGAAGCGAATGTTTATGCACCTGTTCCGCATGTGCGACACGGAGAAAAACTGCATTAAGTAAGACATATGGCTGCGCTGCTGCCGGTAGTCCTGTTCCTCTTCTTCATCATCATCATCATCTTCTTCATGTTCCGTGCGTTTTTCTTTCTGCGTCGTTCATCCTGAATCGTGCGTCGTGTCCTGGAAGATCAACAACAGTATCTCCTTCCTTTCATTTTCAAGGAATATGTCAGTTCATTCCTTCATTGCATGCAACTAAGTGAATATTTTATGAGTCTTTTATAGGCAGCGCAATCTCTTGCGACTGCTGCATTTTTTACATTTTTTTCGCTTTTATCTCTCCATGCGACGACGAAATTCCATTTCAATTTATATAACGCGCGCACTTTGAACTTTAAACTGATTAGTTGCTTGCGCTCGGAGCTCATCAAAGAAGACAAATATTAATATGAAACTTATTTGTATTTTAGTTCTAGCGCGCAAATATGCGACGGGTCGCAATGGATGAGAAAGCAGGTGAAAATGAATCAAGTCCCATCTATTAATCATTCGCGATGATGACACATTTGAGGTTGTGCACTCCACTCTTCAGTATTAGATCCGGCGCGCGAATTTGCGAACCGTACTCTAATAGAGTAAATAGACAACGTCTTAATCTATTTGTCATCTCGCGAGAGGGAGTTTCAATTAGAACTAGCAAGTTGATTACGTTCTCTGACTAATTACACCATGTACTATTAATACTCTCGTTCCTCTGGTTTGCCAGCGCGAAGGAAGTGCATCTTTCCACGCTGAATTATTAAGATGTGCGCCCACGTCACTTGAGGATTATTTAAATAATGTCAGTGGAAAATGCGACGAATTAAAGAAAGCGAATCAAGATGAAGAAAGATTGCTTCCGAAGCAATTTGCTTGAAACGCATTTGTCTCCTTGACTCGATTTTTGACATTTGAGTTGCGCCGCTCAGCGAACGAGCACGGGCGGCGGCGGCGGCGGCAACAGGAGAACGAAGGACGGGCACTCGCGTGAAATGTACGTGTGCGAAATTGAAAAATGTACTTGCCCCACGGCGGCTGGCGGAATGCATCAATGCAAATTGCATTCATAATGGATTTATATGTTCGTGAAATGTGTTTGTGCTGCCAGTCCGAAAAGCAGCACGTAACACACAGCGCATTTGTAATCCGACGTCTGTTTTGCGCCCTTCTATTATTGTTTTTTTTTTCGTGTACGTTTGCATTGGTTGTTTCATCCTGTTTTACACTCGTATTTCTCGGGAATCCGTAATGCGATATACGCTTTTTATGTATTATTACACTCATTTGTTAATTATATTATTTAAAGAGGAACAAATCGTTGGATTTTATTAAATTTGCAAATAAAATCGTGGATTATTACTAAGACGTCTTTTGCAACTTTGAGATACGTTTGCGGATCGACAGAGCGACGACGGTCGTAAAGTTGAAGGAGGAATTTAATGTAATCTTTAAGACTTTTAACATAATACGAATGCTTAATGGCGAATGGGACGCGCGCGCGCGTCGCTCAAACGTATGTATGGCTGCGAAACTTTTCAGATTAAACGAGAATATGTCTGCGATGTGATCGTCGCTAACTCACAGTTTACTGTCGGCGCTTGTGTATGCTTCAGTCGGAAATAAGATTTGCGCAAATCCCGCACGCTGCATGTGTATTTCGCGAGATAACAGCCGATGCGTTTATCTAGTAACGACGACGTCGTAATTGGTGCGTTTTGTGTGCGCTACAATTTTGCCTAATTGGATAGACGAACCATAATGTCATCAAACTTTACGTCGACCACGATTAGCTCGATAATGTGATTGCGGCGGCGTATGCAAACTGAGGGGGTGGCAATGCAATCCTGGTGGTTTTTGCTTAAACATATTAAACCCTCCAATATGAGATTAAGTAACACCGCACACAAGATTTCTACGAAGATTGTTTAGGCGTAATTTTAGAAATTTTAATATTACTAGAGTAGTAGTCTTGAATTTTTAATGGGTATCCTAAAATTTGTAGATGGTAGTGTAGCGGATGCACTGATAGCTATCACTTGAAAATTGCGAAACGCGCATGTGTTTGGGTTATTGGCTGATGGGATATGAGCTCAACGTACGCTCGATTTTCATTGATGCAGTGTTGGTGGTGGATCGCTGTAAACCTACACACTCGTATCCAGAGGGATGTTGGGGATCGGGGAAGCATTCATGCGACTAAATAGAAGGCAAATAACATGCTGTAATTATACTAATTTGAGTACACAGTAGGCAACGACGAGTCATTCCCGTTTGTGACTGCCGCATCCTTTCTTCCTGCTTCATCAAGCTGGAAGCATGACAAATATTGTCATCTTTTGCATATATACCACTCAAACCCAAAGCATCAGTAGTATCATTTCAACTTGTTCACGTCTTGAAACCAAAGACAAATAAAAATTAGGCATAAGGCAACTTTTTAAATCGAATTCTTTTGTGAAGAATTTTGAGTGACATAAAGCTAAAAAAACGTTGGAGGTAGTACTATATCATGTATGATTTATTGCATTTTATTGTTTCATATCTTGCAAGATGGAAATGCAAAGTCTATAAGTGGAATATTTTTTGCGCTTGGCGATGTGTGAAGAAATCGATGAATAAGCGCAACATTGCGCGCGCCTGCGAATGCCTTATGACCTGTAACTTTATAGCTGTTCGACTGCAACGCCGTTTATATTTTTCATGGAGCTCGCGCCGCGAAAAATAAAAGGAAAGCTCACACAACAACCGAGCAAATGCATGCCCGGGATTCGGAAGCAGCGCCGCGCGAAGACGGATGAAATGTGCGCGCATTTTGCATTCCGCGTTATTTCAGTTTTCACTTAGATATCGTTGATATTTTATTGTTTGCAATGCGCTTTCTGTGTTGTTTGCCAATTTCTTAAACAGAGCATATATATTTCGAGCACATTTCGCATCCGCGAAAACAAAGCATATATATTTCCAAGTGTAAAGTAATATTTCACGTGTCACAACATTGGCAATTTTTCAATTTTGTATGACATTCTTGGTTACTCGGTATGCGCAAATAGTGCAGCAAAAAGTAATGGAAAACTAGCCATCGAATTTGCCAATCAATTGATATGATTAATTATAGTCGACTGGCTGCCGTCGCAGAGGGGTTGAACGGGGAAAAACTCATTCGGAAGGAATATATTTCTGCGCGATAATAAATTCGGACAATAAATCCGATTACTCTTTATGCTTTCTTTCCCGGCGTTCGGCGTGCAAAAATTGTAATGTTCGACTAGGCAAAAACTAACTGAATTACGTGCCATTATCGTGAGACACGAACTACTTTTTTTCCGGTGCACTCATTCGATTTATTCCCCTTTTATTGACAGCCTTTCGCTATCATAGAGATAATTTTCAGATGAGGCGAATAAACACTTGCATTTTTCTATTATTTACGGCCGCATTAAATATGAAAAATTGGCTGCCTACTTGGAATTTATCGGTGCGCACTATTGGCAATCGATTAGATTAATTATTTATTCAATTAGAAAAGTGGCACATGTTCTACGCTTGTTCCAACTTATAAAACATTTAAATATAATTAATTAACGATACGCATTAGACGAGCTTAAAACATCACCAATTCAATGCGCACAAACAAAACAAATCGAATTCCGGTTCCTCGCGGTTTTCCCAACTTTAATTTGGTTTCTCCACGTACCGAGTGTTGCCCATTATGCGCTTGTTACGTGCCGGGGGGCGGCTGAATGTGTTTTATGTAAACACCAAGTGAGGCGGGAAAAGTTTGCCGGGAAAACCCGTTGGAAACAGTGCGGCGCTTAATCTGTCGCGTCTGATTTTTCTAATCAGTTGTTAATTAAGCGGCGGGAATGCTTTCTCCCGGATTGGAAAGTACGGGATGGCGCGCAGCAAAAGGGAAAACGCAATCAATGACTTCTTGCCGGCGTTCGGCTGGCGGGCGCGTTCGATGATAATGCAAAGCCGAAAGCTTTTACGCGCCGAGACTTGATAAGGGAAAAAGTTGGTCGGTGCGTTTTGTTGTCTCTTTGGTTTGTGTTTTAGGGGGTGGTTTGATTGTGCATTAAACTCGCTCGCGCGCACTGGCTGCACTTTAGCGTTCCGGAGGTTTACGGCGCGACCACTGTGTGCGCCTCTTGGAGGAAAAGTCTAATTACGCTGTGCGAACGTAAAAACCAAATAAGATGTCTTTCGGTATAATCAGCGTCGCGTAAAGTACACAACAACGAGAACGACGCACAAGATGTTTGCAAGGGCTCGAACTAATTGCAGAGAAACAGACGCGCGCGCGAGCACGATGTTTGCTTGCTTGCTTCGGATTTAATGTTTTCAACCACCAGGCCTCGACCAACCGACAAACAAACACACAACACTTTGCTTTTATTATCATCCTTCATGATTTTTGTTTTTTGTTGGTTACATCTTTCTTAATTGTTTCTGCTCTTTATTGAAAGTAAAATTTTATTAAACTTTTTGCGATATTAAGCTGAATGACAAATGACTGGAGATCAATCAATAGCAATTACTCGATGGATATTTATCTTGTTGGTACTTAGTATCAACAGGGTACGTAATGTGGTAAAAGGGCGGGAGAGAGACAAGTGAGGAATGAGTCTTGCACGCTTATTAGTTTTATTACGCACTCGGTTTAATCAAACTAAAAGCGAATTGGAAATTGGGCAAATTGGAAAATGTTTAAATGGATCGAAAAATTAAATCCGAAGCCAGCCAATCGTATCATCACTCGTATCACTTTTTCTCCCTTTTGCACGTTCATCTCGCATGATTCGGCCCTTTTCCCCATTATATTATCATAATGTAATGGAGCCTTCAGTGCGCGTTTTGTGCATTCGTTTTGGCTCGATATCGTCGTCGCATTGATTTCATTCATTCGCGTTCGCTCCCCATTGCGTTTTAATCAAAAAACTTAACTTGTCGCAACTTTGCACTATGTGACTTCGTCGTTGATTAAACTAAATGACGATTGAACTTCAATTTCTCGTTGCGGCGTGACATTAGTGATTTGCGCAAACAAACGCATTTGCAAATTGAATTCTGCGCGCTGATATTATCAGTCGTTATCATATTTTTTCATGAAAATGAAGCGCGCGCCAGCGTACGCAAAAAATATTTCCAGCTCAGATCGGTTTTGGCATATTATAAATTATTCAGGCGCTTTTTCCAAGTATACGCATCGTCCTCGTCGACGACGTCGTCATCGTTAACATAGCGTTGTACAACAACAACATGGATGCCACTGCATTACGCGAATAGAGAAAAAGTATTGCGTAAAAAATACCACGCGCGCCGCGCATCGCGAAAAACCGACGCTTGTAATCGATGTCTCCGCATTTTTGGAGTGCGTTTTGCGCCGTGCGATGTAATGAATGATTGATTGGCATTACAATTAGTATTCGTACCAGATTATGATTTACGTGAGCATATTTTTGGAGTGATAATGAAATATTGACAAATAATATAGAATTTTAAAACTAAATATTGACAAATATTTTGTCTGCCGCATTTTCTGGATCACTAACCCAACTAACGATAAGAAAAATGTATTTTGAAGTGTTTTTTAGGCAATAATTTTCGTTTGTTATTAACATAACTCATACTTGGAATATTTAGTTCTAAACAAACAATATAGGTAAATTTTTAATTCCCAGAGTATTTCGAATATTTGTGAGTAGCATCTAGAGACGATTTTCAGATGAAGATGTCTTAAATATTAAATTTAAGTCAATTTTTCTAGATAAAAATGTCGAAATTAGCCATCGATTTGCGCAGTTTACTGATATAAATTTAAATTCAATTAACTATAAATAAATAAGACTTAACTTACACCAGAAAGTCCATTCTAAATCATTCTTTGCCTGGAAGATTGGATGAAGAAAATTGAGGAAAACAGTACTAAAGATTGAATAATGCAAAATTCAACAAGGAGGGTCTCAATATCAACTTCTTGGCCAGAAAAAGTTATAATTGCTTAATCATTAGTAGTGGTTCGTTCGTTTTCGGGTTCTTCCGAACTTCAAGGTGTGGCTGACGGAACAACTAAACGGTAACTACCCAATATGGCATTTAATTATTACTTGTTATTTAATTACACTTCAAACTTTAAATTTCCCTGAACTTTATTAGCTGCTTGCACGTTATTTTTTGAAAACAAAAATAAAATAAATTAACTTGATAAATCTTTGGACGTGTTCGGTTCTTGTACAACGTCATGTGGACTGAATTGCAATAAAATAGAGAGGTACTTGACACTTCTGTTGGCGAGAGCAATCGTTTGCTGCCTATCCGGAGCATCCAGACATTCGGAAACGGGATGTTGTATTTTTATGCGCTCGCTTCCCTGTATCTTGTAACAGAATAACTGGACAGACATCATAATTCTTCTTCGGAGTGACTCCGTGTTTGTGACTCTGCTCGTAGGCATTTGTTATCTCGTGCGCCCCAAGGAACACGGAACATGTATGTAAGCACGCGCGCCCAAGGGGTGACATAAATTTTAATTTTTTCCACATTTGCTCTCAATATTTTATCGACGCGTTGACACAATGGACGCAACCCGCGTGCGATTATGCATCGCGTAAATATTGCAAATCAAGCAATTTTAAATCGTATTTCATATTTATTGCATTTCTCCGGAAGGCAGCAACATCGCAATGTAATAAGGGTGAATTGTTTGAGACGTGCGCGCGGCGCACAAGTTGATTTTCTCGTCGCTGGTGAGCGCGCGATAGTCGAATAAGCGGCCAAAGTATATTAAGGAAGTTTTTAAAGTGAATTTTCCACTTTTCCCAAGCGCGCGTTTCTCTTATCGACTCGCAAGCGGTAGTAAAATAATTGTAATATCCGCGCGGAATATTTTAAGGAAATATAAAGGAATGAAATGGTTGCAAGGGAGGACCACACACCCGCATACACACGTATACGTATCGGTCTCGTTTCTTGGTTTGAGCTTTTCGTGATTGCCCTTGGATGCTAATGGTTCGGATTTGTTGAAAGCGCAGCAACTGGGGTCCGGTGCTTGGGTTACGCTTATGGCAGGGAAAGCGAGAGAAAATCGGGGAAAAAAGCGCTGCGCTGGACCCGACCACCCATTTTCCTTCTCGCTACGTGGCGCACTGGTTGAAAAGTCTCCGCGTATTATGTCCTTTATCTGAATACACGGTGCGCGTTGTTGGAATTGAACAAGGATCCAATTAAGTGGCAATTTCGCAATGCGCTCGAACGCGCGCACTCTTTTACTACTTAGGCAATAACCATCCAGCATTCGGGGCGCGAGTGCTTTCACAATTCGCCATCGTCAGTCGGATTTGTTATAATTGAAAATTCCATGATAAGACCGTTTAAGCGGAAAGCCCAACCCTATTCTCGTATTCGTATTCAACTTTACGGTTCTTTTTTGTGTGCAAATGCTGATATCACGTTATAAAAAACCCCAAATAATTAGCATTCATCTAAGTGAAGTTAGAAAAATTGCGTAAAATAGAATATTTATACTTGCTTAAAGTAGTAAAAGCTGACGCGAGGGAATAAGAAGATGCACTCTCTTGATAAATTTTAACGCATGCGTCGAGTTATTGTGCTAAGAGCATAAGAAGCGCTCCTAAGGGTGTTGGCCACAGTTATTTGGCATCCTGCGGGAGCTAGAGACGCGCGTATAACATATTAGAGACACGTGGAACGAAAATGAAATGCACGTGATAAATGGCCGGGACCTGGTTCACATGGAAACACCCGCATCTACGCATATTCCACCCCCGAACACAAAACGCAAACTCTCGCCGAAAATGGGGCGACCTTCAAAATTCTAAAAAGCGCAGCGTACAATGACCG
Source organism: Anaulacaspis nigra (assembly GCA_030264675.1). Taxonomy (NCBI): domain Eukaryota; kingdom Metazoa; phylum Arthropoda; class Insecta; order Coleoptera; family Staphylinidae; genus Anaulacaspis; species Anaulacaspis nigra. Next base: position 228,578 of record JARJDV010006986.1, on the reverse strand, counting down.
ACGATCTGCATTTTTCACATAGTTGCGCATCTACTATATTTTCACATTATCCGAAGATTTCCACGATATCCGGAGATTACGCATGAGTGAAATATGCGCAAAATTCCCATACAACGAGGGGACACACACTTTTCGGTCGAGAAAGCGCTTATTAAAAATCCTTTTGGCATTTTCGGTTTTATTACAAATCAAAATTTAGACGGGACAATGTCAAAGCGACACACAACTTTTCATTCATTCATTCATACCCGAGGAGGAAGAAGAAGAAGAAGATGAAGAAGATGAAGTTCTTTACATTTAATTTAAATGTTTACAGTCTGTTGCGCAATTTCGAAACTTTCTTCTTCTCGGCGACTTCTTCACTTTATAAGTTTTGGTTTTATTCTTTATTTTGGTGTCGCGCTGTCCATTCGCATGTCGCTTGAAATGACTTGAAGATGAGTGGGAGAAGAAGGAAACTTTGGTCTGATGATGCGACTGATGCGAGTTCATAAAGGAATATTTTAATCTCATTAAAGCATCGGCACGTTTCGTCGTTTACTCGAAATAGCAAGAAACTCATGATACGCTCGCGAACACGAACTCCCAAAAAAAAGTTTCCATTGCGTTTAACGCAAAACGACAGAAAATTATACTTTGAAAATATTATAAAACGCGCAGCGTCGGAAACACAATAGTTAAAATGCTTGGTTTCGAATGATGAGTTAAAGCGGAAAATGCTGAGGGTGCATAAATGAATAACGTATAACATTTTTCTCTGCGGACCGTTGCTGCCGTTGTTGTTGTACGTATTATGATAGAATTTAATAGTTGGCCGAATGCTAGCATTAATTTTGTATTTATTCGCATGGTTGCACATCAGTTTTTGGGGAAACAATGCGCGCACTGGATAATGATCAAACGCGAAATTTTGTTCAAAAGTTTATTGATCAAGATGTGCGAACACAGGCAAGGATTGTGAGGTTCAAGTACTTTGAGCTCACACGTTGAATGTGCGCACGATGCGCAGCAAATGATCAAATGATGAGGAAGTTGGGCATCAAGAGCAGGAAGTCGATCTCTACTGCGCTGCGCTTTGCTGCAGGAGAGGAACGCAATCGCAAGGGGTTCGCCCAGAGATATTGCAAGTCAAAGAAAAGACATTGCTGCAGCTCATGCGCGCACCAGAAACAGGCATATTGCCCGAGGCCTTTTCAATTAAACTTTCCATCCTTCAGGCGCCGGCACAACCCTAATGCTTACGCGCGTATTTATTCTTTTGTCTGTGCTTAAAATCGTGCACTTTTGCATTAATTTATTACACTTGCGTAACATATACTTGCATTTTCCATCATCCGGAGGGCTGGTTATCAGAGCAGCTTATCAAATTTTCACTAGAATTGAAAAATACAAATTCTTCAGAAATAATAACAAAGATTGGTTGCGAGGAAACAAAGACATTCAAATTTCTTTCGTGCGTTTCCCTTCCCCGAAAGTTGTATTTGAAGGAAATTCAATTTCCTCTAGCTGCGTTCCATTCTTCTCCTCTTCTGTTGTCGATCCTCGAAAAAGCAATTCGTTCACCTTGCAATGCGTGTTGTTTAGTTGATGGTGATATGAAAGTTTCAATTTCGCATTTTCACACTCGGTACAAATTGCACGTGATATTATCCCTGTCAAGGACAATCGGAAAAGTTTTGTCATTACACTTGCATATTGAGGAAATTCTAAGACGTCTTCTTCGATCTTCATGATGATATCATGAACGAGTTGATTTTTTGCGTGTCCGCGCGATTTGAACGGGAAAATAAGAGTCGAAAACTATAAGAAGCACTTGACGCAATTCGAGATGAGAAGCGCTGGACCGAAACCCGGGAAAAACGGACCGGCCGGCCAGTGATAAGCATACTCATCCGGTTTTTATATCCGGTTATGTTCTTCCGATGGATTTTTTGAGTGGCCAACTTTGGCGAGTTCAAGGGTTTCTCGTGCGTTCGGCTCAGCGAATATTGGATTCAATAAGACATGCTCCCCGAGGAAAAACTCGCTCGGATCGACAGAGCCCTGGCACTTTATGTGCGCTTCCTTCGTCAGACTTTGAAGACGTAAAAGTAATGGCAGCATATTTGTTTTCAACAAATGTTTAATGTGGCAAACAAATAGACGAATAGACGGTATCTCGTTGGGTGCTTTGGTTGGATGGACATTTGGGTTTTGCGGTGTCGCCGTCCAGCGCGCTCGTGTGGTGCTGTGGTCAACGAGACAATGCGCGGTCGGTCGGGATTGGATTGTTGATGCACAACCACTTGGAAAATTACAAAAACCTCTCGTGGATCCCCTGTGATTACGGCGGACAGGGCCATCAGTCAAAGACTTAGAGGTGTTTCGGGTCTCGCCGACGAACATTATTTACAGCGGCGAGAGGAAAAAACACACGCGGTGGTTGGCGTTATTATCATCGCATGCCAGCGAAGAAAAACGCACAACATATGAGCGTCCGTCGGAGCGAACGAAATCACAGCGAAATATTACCTCGTTACGTCTTGAGTAGAACAAGCTAGAGTGCGCGTGGCGGGAGCGGCAGACACATTCGCATCCCACATACGAGGAGCGCAATCATATTTGCGGATGCTTCCTGCGAAGAAAGAAGGGAAATATCACATTTAAGTGGTAATATTTATTATTTGCTTGGTTTCTAGCTAATGAAAGCATTAGTAACGTTTCTCGTGTGCGTTCCTTCGTTGATTACACTTTGATTCAATTTTATTTGTGCGTCCTTTGAAAATAATATTTATGTGTGCAAATTTGCTGCAACAAACGCGAATCGGTCCTAGGAGAATAGATTCCACATAGTAGCAGAGGCAGTGCACTAGAATAGTAGATAGTCGATGAAAAAGCTTAAGTTTGTTCTCCCCAGAGTCTGGTCGGCGCCTGGGGAGGAGAAGTAACACCCCCGCGGTGTCCGGACGTCCGGTGGAAAACATCTCACTCCACATCCCGTCTGCGGTAGACCATCACACGCGCACACACACATATACAATCGCATACTTTGCCGCCTCCACTGGAAGGATATAAACCTTCAAACACCAATGCATTGGCAAAAAGCAGCGACTCGTATATTCATTCAGTGCGCTCCCCGTAAAATGGCAAAAGTGTCCTCCCACAGCGTGTCGTGAATATTTCGCGTTGTGTTTCTTTGCGCGCACCCTCTCGAAGGGCCGAAAATCGAACGATCGCGAACGCCAAAGAGATGGATAACATTCGTCTTCGCACGAACGAGCGAGCAGCTTGTTTTTTCATCTTCGTATGCATATATCACGACCTTCTTTGTTGTGTTGTCTTTCTGACTCGGCGCGAACGCGCGAACAACACGGGTCCGCATAGTTTTTCCAACTTTTGTCACTTTGGCAGCCGAAGTGTATCGAAAGTAACAAATGTATATTTGTTGTGTGCACGTCGTATAATGCACTTTCTCCCAGCGCTCGTACGTTTGCACATTATTTATGCTGTCAGCGTAACGCAACAAAGTGCATTTGCATCTCTATACGTGTGTATCAATGTCGCTGTCGTCGATTCCCCAGTTTTAGTCTCACACTCCGCGCGAAGAAGATGATAAAATGTGACGCGTATATCAATCAATTTGTTTGCAGCTCGAGCGAAAATACGCGCAGCAAAGTTGGCCATTGTTCAACAAAAATTCAAAACATCAGCCATCACGGGGCGCGTGATTAATTTTTCGCGAAACAATTTATTTGTGCGGCTCGCTAGTTTAATGAACTCGCTGTGCAATCTTCGCGAAATAACGCAGCGCGAAGAACAACTCATAAACTTTCGGCGTCGCGCATTCATTCCGTGTTCCGCCTTCTGTGTTCCGCTTTGTCTATCAATCATCTGCACTAATGAGTCTCCCAACGGGTCTCCTCGGAAACAGACATTAAAGCCCTCCTCTCTCATCCTTCTTCGACGGTCGCGCAGTGCTAACAATGAAATTCAAAGCCGGAAAGAAAAGAAACACATTGCAACAAGTTGCCCGGCTAATGAGATATTGCCTAATATCTGACATTTTAATAATAATTTATTTGACAGTCGTGAAGAATAGCAAATTGAGCAACGGCTGAATATGAAACGCGGAAGAAAGCCAATTAATGTGAGTGACATTGCGGTGACTTACAAATCCTTCGAAAAAAAAAGGAACAAAATTAGGAATGGCAAATCCAACAATCGTAAAACAATGATACAAATTGTTCGGATTTATTGCGGATTCACTTTACATTTTAAAGATGTCCCATTTTATGTTCCCAATTCGGATCTTGATCCGAATCTTTATTCATGGGGATTTGCCCTTTGAGGCACCAAATTAAAGGGTGGATTTAGTGCAAGAAACGACTTGATTTTATCAAAACTTTATTAACTCTAGCTAGCTCTATATAAAATAAATATTAAAGCAGGTTTAAACGTGAAGGGATGGGATATTAGTTAGTCTTAAGTTTACGCGTTAATTTATGACTCGACAAGAACCTGAATGCAAACCGAAGACTGCGGTGTAACAGAATAATGGCAAGCACAAGCATCCCGAAGATGAACCCGAAGACATCGAGTAGAAAGTACTGGTAAAGGGGCATGTCCAGTGCGGCGCACTTAAGATAGCTGGCGGTTTGATCCTTATGCTTGGCGACGCGTTCAACCCAATAGATCGCCCTCGCCATCGGACTGACTTCCTGCTGGCGGAACACGTCCGACCTGATGGCCATCTCGCGCTCGTACGCCGGATTCGTGGTGATCTCCCTAATTGCCCGATGCAATTTGTCGGCGGTCAGCTCGGCAACGTTCAATTCGATCGCATAGCCGTTGCGCACGCTTTGGGCGGCGTTCTTGTACTGATCCAGATAGATCGGGAGGATGATCATCGGTACGCCGTGGTAGACCGATTCGAGCACGCTGCCCAGCCCGCCGTGCGTGATAAAAAGCCGAACATTCGGATGCGCCAAAACGGCCTTCTGTGGTAGCCAACTGACCGTGTGCACATTAGCCGGTTGTCCATCAACGCGTTGATTATTCTTCCAAAGAATTAGATACGGCAAACGCGCGAAACAATTTAGTGTTTCATTTAGTTTATCCTGTAGTATATCTGCATTTAATATTGAACCCATACTGAAGAGCACAACCCCTTGGTTAGCATCATCCAATAGTCTCTTTAATCCTATAGGTAATTCTTCCGGTTCCTCAAGATGAAACCCTCCAATTTGAATGACATTAGGCATATGTGGACGTGGATTATCAGTGGCCATATGTGAATTGACAAACGTAATGTCAGCTTTCTGCTGTAACTCTTTAAGATCCGGAGCGCCTGGGAAGTGTTTCTGAATGATGGAATTTTCTCGATCAAACCATATGAAATACGCATATAACTCGGCAAAGGTGTTCATGATTGTATTGAGTACGCGTTGCGGGAAGTTCATCTGGTCGCTGTAGGGTAATAAGAAGTTGGGCACGTACGCTGAGGGCAGCGGGTTGACCGACTGCGGCGCGAACATTGAATGCATGCCCAGCATGTTAAAGCGGATTGTGGATGCGTTTAGTGCGTGACCCACACTCAGAAGCGACTCCTGGCCCATGTTGATAACCACATCGAACTGCTCGCCGCTCTGGAGCAGCTTCCGCACGTTGGGGTCGGATAGAAACGCTTCGTTGATGCGCGTACAGCATTCGAACGCCGATAGCAGCTTCGCGAGCGGAAAGTTACTCGAGCGGATGATTGTTTCGGCGTGCACGCGCTTACTTTCAGCTATGTCCATCTGGATATCGCGATAGTTCGGGAATGATTGCTCCAGCGGGAAGGAGCTCACCATAGTCACTTGGTGTCCGCGCCGCGCTAAAGCCTTCAGCAAAGTACTCCCTAAAATCGCGTGGCTCTTACACGGAAACGGCACTATGCAGAGAATCTTTGCACAAGTTACATAGTAAATTACGCCGAACAAACAAAGAAGCGAACGAATCAAACGGTCACGAATCATTTTCAGTGTGATTGAATGCGCAATTTCAATAAGCTCTACTTATTTTAAACTCAACTTATCTGTTTAACAATTTTAACAATTTATTGTTGTACATAATATATGTTACAATTATATTTTTCCATACTTTACATTTTAAAAACTCATTCAGCCCATTTCCATACTGCTGTGTTATCAGTCAGACTTAATGTGTTGTGTACGCAATATAGAAAGTTATGTCGCAATCCAATTATGTCTACATTTTAAGATTTCTTAATCTTATCGCTCTTTTTGTTTTTATTACCAGTCTTACCTTGTGACCTACCAGTTAAATTATTTATTATGTACCATAATGCTTTAATTGTGTACTTTATCACCACAAATATCAACAATATTAATACGACTGTCACTACTCCAATACATGTAATGACGTCTAATAAGTAATATTGATAAAATGGCAATGAGGCAGCCTTTGACTTGATGTGCTTAGCACCACCGTGTCTAATGACATGCTCAATCCAGAAGATTGCTTTATCCATTGGATTAACTTCTTGATTTCTATACAAATCACTCTTTAACATGATTTTATTCTTGTATGATGGGTTAGTGACAACATCATTGATAGCGTTAGTCAGACTCTCAACTGTTACTGTTAAAATATCTACAACTACTGCATATCCTTTATCTGCACTATCCTTGCAATTTCTAGCCTGATCGCCGAAGAGTGGCATGCAAACCATGGGCACTCCACCATAAATTGACTCAACTGTACCACCTAGTCCACCATGTGTAAGAAAAGCTTTCACTTTTGGATGGATCAGAATAGTTCGTTGTGGTAGCCAGTTTTGAATATGAACATTCTTTGGTTTATTTTGAAGATCAGTCTCATATTTCCATAAAACATCATAAGGCAATTTCTCGAACGTTGTTAACAGTGTATCAATAACTTTCTTGTCTAAATCTGTACTGCGTGCGTTTGTACCCAAATTAAAATATAGTACACCATTCTGCGAGTTGTCCATAAAGTCTTGTAACTCTTTGGAGAGAGGATCTGTAATTTGTAAGTGATATCCCCCGATGGGAATAATGTTGGGTAGTAGAGGTTTTGGAGTATCAGTTGAGATATGTGAATTTATGAAAGTAATGTCCACTTGGTCTATTAATTCTTTTAATGAAGGCCCGTTTGGATAATATTTTTGAATTAATCTATCTTGGAATGGCTGAAATACTAATCCATGAACAAGATCAAAGGTCCACCATATAAGAGTATTTTTGACGCGTTCCATGAAAGTCATATCTTCACCTATATTTGCAAATATGCTTTGTACATATGAGTATGGCACTGGATTTCTTGTATGATACGTAATCATTGAATTTAGACCGATAACACTAAATGCAATAGGAATAGCTTGAACCTCATGACAAATACCCAACATTGATTCAGCGAAAAGTGTAGAGACAACGCAAGCATCGTATTTTTCATCTTTGGCAAGAAAATTGTTTACCTTAGAACTGTTGTGAAATATGTGGTATAACAACGAAAATTCATTGTATATGAATTTTGCTTTTTGTATTATCGTAGTATTCGGCCGAAACATTATCTGACCACTTTTATCCTTGAACTCTACCAAGTCGGTAACGGCTATTTCCTTGTAATTTTTAACGGATTTCTCGGTGTTGTATGGAGAAATCATTGTTACCTCATGTCCATGTTGTGCTAAACCCTTGAGGAGCGCCTCCCCAAGTATGTAATGACTTTTGCTAGGCAATGGAAAAATACCCAATATTTTTGAGCCATCACCCATTGAATTTGTACATAATAAGGCTAGTATAATACTGTACACTTTTAAGAATGTCATGGCAAAACACTTGTTACAGTTACACAGCTCTAAGATGCAGTTCACGTCCAATCTAGTCCGGCAGTGAGAATGGACTAATTACGAAATCAAGTTATGGATTGCTCCAAGTGTGTGTATGATAGCTGCTAATCATAAGCAAGATATTCATTCAAATCATCACGCACTAGCCATGAATTGCAGTATATAGGATGTACATCAATGTCAATTTCCAACGATTACTAACTGGTCGGCATTGAATATAACTGAACACACTAATTAATGCCGCATTTGATCATTGTTCTGAAAGATATTGATGCTCATTGTGTGAATGGTTTTAAACAAACTATTGGACACTTATTATTGATAATAAACTATTTAAATATTTATATCGCTAATCAGTAATTTAATGTGGAGAATACATATAATACTTTACTTGTTTTTACTACTTAAATTATTAATTTATTTGTAGGTCAATGTATTTGACAACATATTAAGTAAAAAGTCTTATTACAATCCAACAGTGGCGACACATTATGATTTTTTAATCTTATCTTTGTTTTTGTTTTTAATACCACTTTTACCTTGTGGCTTACCAATTAACTTATTTATTAAGCAACATAATGCTTTCATTGTGTACTTTATTATTAAGAATGTCAACAATATTAATAATATTGTCATAATACCAATAAAACTAATGACGTCTAATAAGTAATATTGATAAAATGGCAATGAAGCGGCCTTTGATTTCATGTGTTTAGCACCGCTATGTCTGATAACATGCTCAATCCAGAAGATTGCTTTTTTCATTGGATTAATTTCTTGATTTCTATACAAATCACTTTTTAACATGATTTTCTCTTTGTACGTTGGATTCGTGAGAACTTCATTAATATCTTTAGTTAAACTTTTAACGGTTATTGTTAGAATATCAACAATAATTGCATATCCCTTATCGGCACTATCCTTGCAGTTTCTTCCCTGATCTCCAAAGAGTGGCATACACAGCAAAGGTACTCCACCATAAATTGCCTCAACAGTACCACCTAGTCCACCATGTGTGAGAAAAACTTTAACTTTTGGATGCATAAGAATAGTACGTTGCGGTAGCCATTTTTGAATACGAACATTTTTTGGTTTATTTGGAAGGTCAGCCTCATATTTCCATAATACATCATAAGGCATTTTCTCGAAGGTTTTCAGAAGTGTATCGATAGAATTCTTGTCCAAGTCTGCACTACGTGCGTTTGAACCCAAATTAAAATATATTACACCATTCTTCGACTTATCCATAAAGTCCTGCAGATCTTTAGGTAGGGGATCTGTAATTTGTAAGTGATATCCTCCGATAGGGATAATATTGGGCAGTAGTGGTTTTGGAGCATCAGTTGCAATATGCGAATTCAATAAAGTAATGTCCACCTGATTCATCAGTTCGTCCATTGAAGGCGCATTTGGATAATATTTTCGTAGAAGTCTGTCTTGGAATGGCGCATTTATTAATCCATTAATACCATCAAAAATCCACCATGTTAAAATATTTCTAACGCGCTCCAAGAAAGTCATTTCGTCACCTAAAGGTGCAAATATACTTTGAACGTATGAATAAGGAACTGGATTCCTTGTATGATAAGTGACCATAGAATTTAGTCCAACAACACTAAATCCAATTGGAATAGCTTGAACTTCGTTACAAATTCCCATCATTGATTCGGCTAATAATATAGATACTATACAAGCATCATACTTTTCACCTTTCGCCAGAAAATCTTTATCTTGGAACTGTTGTGAAAGAGTTGGTAAAACGTTGGAAATATCTCGTAGAGAAATTTTGCTTTTTCAATTAATGTGCTATTCGGACGCGTCATCAGCTGACCACTTTTATCTTTAAATTCTGCCAATTCAGTAATGGCTATTTCCTTGTAGTTTTTGATGGGTTTCTCGGTGCGGTATGGAGCAATCAATGTTACATCATGTCCATGTTGTGCTAAACCTTTGAACAGGGCCTCTCCGAGAATATATTGACTTTTAGCGGGAATTGGAAAAATGCCCAGGATTTTAGAAGCATCTCCGATTGAAATTGTTAGCATTAGTAGAATAGTGCACACTTTTAACAACATCATTGCAAAACAAACTTGTCACAGTTACACAGTTAGATCGTTATTGCAACCGACGTTCAATTTGCTCTAACACTGAGAATAAACTAATTACGAAATCAAGTTATTAGTTGCTTCAGTGTTTGCGAGAAATGAAACTCTTAATAAGATATTCATTCAATGCATTACGCAGTAACCATGAACTCCACTATTTTGTTTATGTAACAGTTATTGTATGAAGTAGTGTCTTGGTAATATGTAGTGAACACATCAATGTCAATTTTAAACTATTACTAACTTGTTGACATTGAATTTTAATGAGCACATTTATTAAGTAATTATTAACGCATTTGATTAATAGTTTGAAAAATATTAACACGCATGATGTATACGGCTTTTATATAATATCTTCGATACACATTATCAATGATAATGAAACTTTATGGTAACCAATAATATATTTAATTGACGGATTGTCATAAACATAAAGAGAAGTATATTTATTGCAAATCCCATCAAACGCTATTATGTTGGAGATCACTGATTTCTTTATGCGCTATCAGAAGTCGGTACACACACGACATTAAAAATATCACAATCGGTGGAAACGTAAATAATATAATTGCCCTGACTGCCATGTCCACAACAAATTATTTATAGAACGATAGTGTAGCTACTGAATAGGAGTGAACCGCTCGCAATCGGATACCCGATTTGGAATCATTGTAATTTATTGACAGTCAGCTTGACATTGTTTGATACGTTACTAATGCTTACAAAGAATTACATAGACTCACAGAATTCCTAACAATTTATTGACGTACATGATACTAATTAGAATTGTATTGAAACTTCACTCAGTGTATTTTCAGATTAATCTATCATCAGTCATATATACGGCCTTAAGTAGTTCTTATTTAAAAAGTATAGTAAATCATATTACAATCCAATCATGACTAGTTTTAGGATTTCTTTAACTTTTCTTTCTTTTTGTTTTTACTGGCGCTGTTACCTTTTGTCTTACCAGTCAATTTATTTATTAGGTAGCACAACACTTTAATTATGCCCTTTGTCATTAAAAATACCAAGAAAATTAATGCTGCTGTCACTGTCCCAATAAAACTGAGGACATCTAATAAATAATATTGATAAAACGGCAATGAGGCGGCCTTTGACTTCAGGTGTTTAGCACCTCCATGTCTGATGACATGCTCAATCCAGAAGATTGCTTTAGTCATTGGATTAATTTCCTGATTTCTGTACAAATCACTTTTTAACATGATTTTCCTCTTGTATGATGGATTCGTAAGAACTTCGTTAATATCTTTAGTCAAACTCTCAACAGTTACTGTTAGAATATCTATAACAACTGCGTATCCTTTATCGGCACTATCCTTGCAATTTCTACCTTGATCACCGAAAAGTGGTATGCAGATCATGGGTACTCCACCATAAATTGACTCAACAGTACCGCCCAGTCCACCGTGTGTAAGAAAAGCTTTTACCTTTGGATGCATGAGAATTGTTCGTTGTGGTAGCCACTTTTGAATATGAACATTCTTCGGTTTATTTGGAAGGTCAGCTTCAAATTTCCATAATATATCATAAGGAAATTTCTCGAATGTCTTTAACAGTGTTTCGATAAGTTTCTGGTCCAAGTCTGCACTACGTGCATTTGAACCCATATTGAAATATATTACACCATTTTTCGAATTGTCCATAAAGCTTTGTAAATCTTTGGACAGCGGATCCATAATTTGTAAGTGGAATCCTCCTATAGGAATAACGTTGGGCAGTAGAGGTTTTGGAGTATCAGTTGAGATATGCGAATTTATTAAAGTAATGTCCACTCGGTCTAATAATTCGTCTATTGAAGGCGCATTAGGATAATATGTTTGCACAAGCCTGGCTTGGAATGGCAAATTTAAAAATCCATTAATACCATCAAATGTCCACCAAGTTAAAATGTTTTTCACACGTTCCAAGAAAGTCATTTCTGCACTTAAAGTTGTAAATATACTTTGCACGTATGAATAAGGCACTGGATTCCTTGTATGATAAGTAATCACTGAACTGAGACCGTAAATACTGAAGGCAATAGGAATAGCGTGTACTTCATGGCAAACAGCTATCACTGATTCGGCTACCATAGTAGATACAATGCACGCATCGTACTTTTCGCCCTTGGCTAGAAAATCTTTTAATTTGGAACTGTTGTGAAACATGTGGTGAATCTTTGGATACGTCTCGAACATGAAGAGAGCTTTTTGCATGACAGTGATATTCGGACGCATTATGGCCTGGCCACTTTTAAGTTCTTCCAATTGAGTAATGGCTATTTCCTTGTAGTTTTTGATAGGTTTCTCAGTGTTGTATGGTGAAATCATTGTTACCTCATGGCCATGTTGAGCTAATCCTTTCAAGAGCGCCTCTCCAAGTATATAGTGACTTCTGCTGGGCATTGGAAAAATACCCAAAATTTTTGAGCCATCTCCGATTGAATTTATACAGGATAAGACTAGTAGAACACTAAATACTTTTAGTGGTATCATTGCAAAATACACTAATTTCACAGTTTTCAGTTCGTTCTTGAAACACACGTCCAATCTGCGTTGACACTGAGAATAAACTAATTACGACATCAAGTGATAGATTGCTTCAAGGATTTGTTCAAATAATACTTGATGATGACTAACAAGATATTAATTCAGTTCATCATTCAGTAGCCATGAATTGCTATATTATGTCATATAGTAACTTAACAATATACATTAAGTACATAAATTCCAATTTCAACTATTACTAACATGACGACATTAAATTTAAATTAATGCAATTATTTAAGAAATTATTATTTTAAATGATCATAGATCTGAGGAATAATTATGCAATTATTAGCACAACTGATATATAATGTTAAAATATTAATACACATTGTGGGTACAGTTTTATATAATAAGTATATTGGATGCGCATTATCACTGGTAACGGTACTTTAGGAGAACCTATAACTTTGTAAAATGAATTAAATTTTTTTACATAAAGGTCACTCATATGTTTACGCTTTATCAGAAGTCGGTAAACCTTAAGCGATATCGAGAACACAACAATCGGTGAAAACGTGAATAATATGATGTTTCTGAGTGCAATGTCCACAAAAAAAAATGTATAAAACAATATAGTTCATACACAGTTGGAGATTCAATTTGGAATTATGTTCTTAATAGTTCATTGTAATTTATTAGTGGTAAGATTGACAATGTTTATTACAAATATATTGAAAGAATTTAATACAGTCTCAAGACTCTCAAGAATTCTAACAATTTATTGATGAATATGATATACATCATAATTATATTGATACTCAGTGCATTTTTATATTAGTTTATCCTCAGCCACGTAATATGACCTTCAGTCCATATTTAAAAAGTATAGAAGGAAACAGTTATATTCCATTACAACTACTTCTTAGGATTTCTTTACCTTATCTTTCTTTTTGTTCTTATTTGCGCACTTACCTTTTGACTTACCAGTTAACTTAATTACTAGCCAGCATAACACTTTAAACATGCCCTTTGTCATTAAAAATGCCAACAATATTAATGCTGCTGTCACTGTGCCAATAAAACTAAGGACATCTAATAAATAATATTGATAAAATGGCAGTGAAGCGGCCTTTGACTTCATGTGCTTGGCACCACCATGTCTAATAACGTGCTCAATCCAGAAGATTGCTTTAGTCATTGGATTAATTTCCTGATTTCTGTACAAATCACTTTTTAACAAGATTTTCTTTTTGTACGATGGATTTGTAAGAACTTCGTTGATATCTTTGGTAAAACTTTCAACAGTTATTGTTTGAATATCAACGATAACTGCGTATCCTTTATCCGCACTATCCTTACAATTTCTACCCTGGTCGCCGAAGAGTGGCATGCAAACCATGGGCACTCCACCATAAATTGACTCAACAGTACCACCTAATCCACCATGTGTGATAAAAGCTTTCACTTTTGGATGCATAAGAATTGTGCGTTGTGGTAACCACTTTTGAATACGAACGTTCTTTGGTTTATTTGGAAGATCAGTCTCAAATTTCCATAAAATATCATAAGGGAACTTCTCGAATGTTTTTAACAGTGTATCGATAACCCTTTTGTCCAAGTCTGCACTGCGCGCGTTTGAACCCATATTAAAATATATTACACCATTCTTCGAGTTGTCCATAAAGTTTTGTAGATCTTTGGGTAGAGCATCCACAATTTGTAAGTGGAATCCTCCGATGGGAATAATGTTGGGCAGTAGAGGTTTAGGAGTATCAGTTGAGAAATGTGAATTTATTAAAGTAATGTCTACGCGGTCCATTAGTTCGTCCATTGGAGGCGCGTTCGGATAATATTTTTGAACAAGTCTGCCTTGGAACGGCAAACTTATAAATCCATTAATACCATCAAATGCCCACCAACTTAGAATATTTTTAACGCGTTCCCAGAAAGTCATATCTGCACCTAAAGTTACAAATATGCTTTGCACGTATGAATAAGGCACTGGATTCCTTGTATGATAACTGATCATTGAATTCAATCCGACAATACTGAAGCCAATGGGAATAGCTTGTACCTCATGACAAACACCATACATTGATTCGGCTATCATAGAAGATACGATACACGCATCGTACTTTTCGCCTTTGGCTAGAAAATCTTTTACTTTGGAACTGTTGTGGAACGTGTGGTAAATCTTCGGAAACATCTCAAACATGAATACGGCCTTTTCCATGAAAGTTGTATTCGGACGCATCATGACCTGACCACTTCTATCCTTAAGCTCTTCCAATTCAGTAATGGCTACTTCCTTGTAGTTTTTGATGCGTTTCTCAGTGTTGTATGGTGAAATCATTGTTACCTCATGTCCATGTTGAGCTAAGCCTTTGAAGAGAGCCTCTCCAAGTATATAGTGACTTCTGCTGGGCATTGGAAAGATGCCCAATATTTTTGAACCATCTCCGATTGAATTTATACATGATAGGACTAGTATAACACTGAACACTTTTAATAAGATCATTGCAAAATAACTTTAGTACGGTTACACAGTTTTTAGTTCGTTAATGCAACCCACGTCCAATCTGCGTTGACACTGAGAATGAACTAATTACGAAATCAAGTTATAGATTGCTTCAAGTATTTGCGCAAATGATACTCCACGATGGTTACCATGATATTCATTCAATTCATCAGTCAGTAGACATGAATTGCTGTATTTTATTTACGTAATAATTAAATAATATGATGATGTGACTTGGCAATATATACTAAGTACATAAATAACAATTTCAAGCAACTAACATGACGGCATTAATTTTAATAAGTGCAGTTATTATCTTATTTTATCAATGATCTGAGAAATGTTTATAAACTTTGCGCGTGCGGCTTTTACAAAGGTTCAGATACGCGTTATAGATGACAATGACATTATTGGGGTATACAAAGTATTCGAGCATACCTATAAATTTTCTTAATAGGTTTTAAACAGTATGAAAAATAATATATTTTGAAACAAATGAAGTATTTGGCGATTAATGGTAGACATACACATTAAGTATAATATTTGCAAAACTATTTAAACACCTTTACTTCTTATCAACACTCACTAAACTTGTTATCTAAAAGCTGGTTATCGCTGCAAATGTAAACAGTATGAATATCCTAGGTGTGAGGTCCAGAAGAGAATTGTAGCTTTGCCAACGCAATGAACGTCAAAAAATTAATATTAAATTCACTTTCAAACTTTCGGAAATCTTAAGAATTTATTCACACTAGATATAATTTAATTGCTACATGTACTTTAAACATTTTCAGTTTTTAAACTCACTTTGTGTATTTTCATATTGCTGTAGTATCAGTCAGGTATAAGGCTTAATGCCTTGTTTAATTAACGAATAAAATCAAATTGCATATTAATTATGACTGCATTCTACGATTTCTTTATCTTATTTTTCTCTTCTCTTTTACCTGCTATTTTATCTTTTGCCCTAACAATTATATTATTTATTAAACTGCATAATAGTTTAATTATGCGCTTTAGCATTAATAATATTAAGAATATCAATACTAATGCCATAACGGCTATAAAACTAATTACGTCTATTAAATAATATTGATAAAAAGGTAGTAAAGTAGCTTTTGATTTCATGTGCTTTGCACCACCATGCCTAACAACATGATCAATCCAGAAGATAGCTTTATTCATTGGATTAATTTCTTGATTCCTGTATAAATCACTCCTTAACATGATTTTCTCTTTGTATGATTGGTTGGTAAAAACTTCAGTGATATCTTTAGTCAAACTCTCCACGGTCATTGTGAGAACATCAACAACAACGGCGAATCCTTTCTCGGCACTATCTTTGCAGTTTCTACCCTGATCGCTGAAGAGTGGCATACACACCATAGGTACTCCTCCATAGATTGATTCAACTATACCACCTAGTCCACCGTGCGTCAAAAAGGCTTTTACTTTTGGATGCATAAGAATAGTACGTTGTGGCAGCCACTTCTGAATATAAATATTTTTTGGCTTATTAGGAAAATCAGTATCAAATTTCCATAAAACATCATATGGAAATATCTCAAAAGTTTTTAACAGAATATCGATAACTTTCTTATCCAAGTCAGAACTGCGTGCGTTTGAACCCAGACTAAAATATAATATACCATTCTTTGAATTGTCCATAAAATCTTGTATATCTTTAGCCAAATGATCTACAATTTGCAAGTGGAATCCCCCGATTGGAATCACGTTTGGTAGCAAAGGTTTTGGAGCATCAGTTGAGATATGCGAATTTATTAAAGTAATATCCACTCGGTCCATTAGCTTCTTCATTGATGGTGCATTTGGATAATATTTCTGAACAAGTCTTTCTTGAAATGGCATACCTAAAAGCCCATAGATACCATCAAATGCCCACCATGTAAATATATTTCTAACGCGATCCATAAAAGTCATATCACCACTCAAATTTGCAAATATGGTCTGCACATATGAATATGGCACTGGATTCCTAGTATAATAAGTAATCGCTGAGTTTAAACCCACAACACTGAAGGCAATAGGAATAGCTTGTACCTCGTTACAAATACCCAGCATAGATTCGGCGAGTATAATAGATACAATACACGCATCGTACTTTTCGCCTCTGGCTAGCAAATCTTTTACCTCTGAATTGTTGTGAAATATGTGGTGAAACTTTGGGTATATCTCATATATGAACATCACTTTTTGAATTATTGTGGTATTCGGACGAACCACAATATGACTAGTTTTGTCCTTAAACTCCTCTAATTCGGTAACGGCTATTTCCTTGTAGTTTTTAACAAGTTTGTCGGCGTTGTATGGAGAAATCATTGTTACCTCATGTCCATGTTGTACTAAACCCTTTAAGAGTACTTCTCCGAGAATGTGGTGACTTCTACTGGGTATCGGAAAAAGTCCCAGTATTTTTAAACTATCTCCTATTGAAGTTGTGTATGATAATACAAAGAGAATGCTGAATATTTCAGAGAACATCTTTGGAAAACACTCTTGTTTCTGCAGCTCACATCCAATCTGTCCTAACAATAAACATGAACTAATTACGAAATCAAGTTATAGATTCCTTTATCAATGCATATTAACCTCGGTAATCATTAGGAAGATATTCATTGAATTCAGCATACAGTAGCCATAAACGGTTTTATTACTTCACGTTACTGTTAATTAATGCAAATTTTTGACTTGGCAATAGCAAGTCAATATAATTAGTCTTCCTATTTAATAAACTTTAATTACTCAATACATAATTTTCATCTCTTTTAATCAGTAATCAAGAATATTCATACACATTAAATGTACGTCTTGTACAAAATTTTGAAATCGCATTATTTGAAATAATAACGATAATAATCTTTACGGATTTGATGATCCGTAAAGAATATAAAAAGTACTGAAATATTTACCTATATTGCCAATATGGAATAAATTTGAAGAATGCATTCGGTGTATTACCTAACCGGAGCCAATTAGTTTCGAAAAATATTTATTGAGTAAATGCAGTATTTCACAGTAAGTGGTAAACATAAAGAGAAGTAAGTATAATATTTGGAAAACCACTTAAACGCTTTTATATTTAGGTTCACTTATTAGTTTACACCTTATCAAACACTCGTCATCTAAAATATTGCAATCACTGAAAATGTAAACAATATGAATGTCGTAAGTGCGATGTCTAGAATATAGCAACCTAGCCTTGCCAATACACTAGATATTAACTGTATTGCGATAAGACATCTTTTACTAGTTATAGTATCAAAAAAGATTATTTAAGTGTGCCAAAACTACCTTCTAGAGTATCCAACTGACTCTGTCAATAAACAGGTTTATTAATCATCCAAAGAGTTTGATACAATTGACGCCTGAAAGAATTTGGTGTTTCATCTCATTTCAGTTCTTTGGCAGAACTATCGATATTTTTTGCTTGTTTCGCACCTCGTTTCGTAATAATCTTTTTAAGTCATTCGGAAATCTTAACAATTTACTGATGTACTTAAGTAATACACTTTAGAATTATATGGATAAATAGTTTATATAATTTTGTACTCTACTGAGTGTATTTTCAAAGTACAGACTCTATTATCAACCAGGTTTAGAGCCTTAAAGTCTTATTTATAAAGCATAGAAAATTATGTTGCGTTTCTATTAATGATTTCGTTCTAAGATTTCTTAATTTTATTTTTTTCTTTAGTTTTACCACCATTTTTACTTTGTGACCTTCCAGTTAAAATAATCATGCAACATATTGCTTTAACTATGCGCTTTATCATTAGCAATATCAGCAATATTAGCACTACTGTGACTGCGCCTATAAAACTAATAACATCTAATAAGTAATATTGATAAAAAGGCAATAATGTTGCCTTAGATTTCATGTGCTTTGCACCACCATGCCTGATAACATGTTCAACCCAGAAGATAGCTTTCTTCATTGGATTCATTTCTTGATTTCTGTATAAATCACTCTTTAACATGATTTTGTGTTTATATGCGGGGTTTGTGATAACTTCGTTAATATCGCTGGTCAAACTTTCTACAGCAATTGTTAGTATATCAACAACAACTGCATATCCTTTATTGGCACTATCTTTGCAGTTTCTATTTTGATCGTTAAAGAGTGGCATGCACACCATTGGAACACCTCCATAAATTGACTCAACCATACCACCTAGTCCACCGTGGGTGAGAAACGCTTTTACTTTTGAATGCATAAGAATTGTACGTTGCGGTAACCACTTTTGAATACGAACATTTTTTGGTTTATAAGGAAGATCAGACTCAAATTTCCATAGCACATCATACGGAAGTTTCTCAAAGGTTTTTAACAAAATATCAATAACTTTCTTGTCCAAGTTTGAACTGCGTGCGTTTGAACCCAGGCTAAAATACAATACACCATTCTTCGAATTATCCATAAAATTTTGAAGATCTTTAGGCAAAGAATCAACTATTTGTAAGTGGAATCCTCCGATGGGAATTATGTTAGGCAATAGAGGTTTGGGGGTATCAGTCGAGATATGTGAATTTATTAAAGTAATGTCCATCCGATCCATCAACTCTTTCAATGAAGGCGCGTTTGGATAATATTTTTTAACAAGTCTTTCTTGAAATGGCATTGCTATAAGTCCATAAATACCATCAAATGCCCACCATGTAAGAATATTTCCAACGCGCTCCAGAAAAGTCATATCTCCGCCCACATTTGCAAATATGCTCTGCACATATGAATATGGTACTGGATTCCTTGTGTAATAAGTAATAAGTGAGCTTAGACCGACAACACTGAAGGCAATAGGAATTGCTTGTACCTCATTACAAATACCCAACATTGATTCAGCTAGTACAATAGATATAATACACGCATCGTACTTTTTGCCGCTGGTCAGCAAATCTTTTACTTCGGAACTATTATGAAATATATGAGAAATCCTCGGGTATATCTCGTATATAAATCTTGATTTTTCAATGAAAGTGGCATTCGGGCGCATCAGGACCTGAGCACTTTTATCTTTAAGCTCTTCCAATGCAGTAATAGCTATTTCTTTGTAGTTTTTCATGGGTGCGTCGGTATTGTATGCAGAAATCATTGTTACTTGATGTCCATATTGTGCTAAACCTTTCAAAAGTGCTTCTCCGAGAACATGATGACTTCTGCTGGGTAGAGGAAAAATGCCAAGTATTTTTGAACAGTCTCCAAGGTAGTTTGTGCATGATAAGGTTAGTAAAAGTCTAGACAATTTTAAACAAATCATTATAAACACGCTTGTTACTGCAAACCACATCAAATTGACTCAAACACTGAGTATGAACTAATTATCCAAACAAATTATAGATTTCTATGTTAGTGCATATCAAGGTCGTTGATGCGCAACAATAAATTCATTGAATTCAACAAGTCCTATAAGTAAAGTCAAGTAGCCAATTGGCAATAAGTAACTATTTAGTTAATATAATTTGGAGAATGCAATCGGTATTTTCGAAAAATATTTGTTAAGCATATGTAGTATTTGGCGCTGAATAATAGATATAAATAGAAGTAAGTACAATATTTGCAAAACCACTTAAAAGATTTTATGTTTGAGATCACGTATTCGTTTATGCCTTATCAGTTACAGTCATTATCTAAAATATCGCAAACGATGAAAACGTAAATAATATAAACAGACTAGAACTTAATTGTTTTCAGTCGGCAGTCCGGATTAAAATCCGGAGAAACTAACATAACAATTCAATTATGACTCTTTAATCTTATCTTTCTCTGTAGTTTTACACTCATTTTTACTTTGAGACCTACCAGTTAAATTAATTATCAAATAGCATAGTAAAATACTTAGACGTTTTATAGATAAGTACATCAAGAATGTCAATATTACTGTCAAGGCGGCTAAAAAACTAATAACGTCTAATAAGTAATATTGGTAAAAAGGCAATAAAGTAGCTCTTGATTTCATATGCTTTGCACCACCATGCTTGATAATATGTTCAATCCAGAAGATAGCTTTAGTCATTGGATTAATCTCTTGATTTCTATATAAATCACTCATTATCATGATTTTCTTTTTGTATGTTGGGTTTGTGGAAACCTCGTTGATAGTTTTAGTCAAACTTTCTACAGTTATTGATAGTATATCAACTACAATTGCATATCCTTTATCAGCACTGTCTTTACAGTTTCTACCCTGGTCGTGGAAGAGTGGCATACATACCATAGGGACTCCTCCATTAATTGCCTCAACTATACCGCCTAGTCCACCGTGCGTGAAAAACACTTTTACGTTTGGATGCATGAGAACAGTACGTTGTGGTAACCATTTATAAATACGAACATTATTTGGTTTATTCGGAAGATCAGCTTCATATTTCCATAATACATTATACGGGGATTTCTCAAATGTTATTAACAGTATATTAATAACTTTCTGGTCCAAATCTGAGCAACGTGCGGCTGAACCCAAACTAAAATACAATATACCATTCTTTGAATTGTCCATAAAATCTTGCAGATCTTTAGGCAATGGATCTAAAATTTGTAAGTGGAATCCTCCAATGGGAATTATGTTAGGCAGTAGAGGTTTCGGTGTATCGGTCGAGAAATGTGAATTTAATAAAGTAATGTCCACCTGATCTATTAGTTCTTCGATTGGAGGCGCGTTTGGATAATATGTTTGAACTAGTTTTTCTTGAAATGGCATACCCATAGCTCCATAAATACCATCAAAAGCCCACCACGATAGAATATTTTTCACGCGCTCCATAAAAGTCATATTATCACTTACGGTTGCAAATATGGTCTGCACATATGAGTATGGTACTGGATTCCTTGTATAATAAGTAAGCCCTGAATTTAGACCGATAACACTGAACCCAATAGGAATAGCATGAACCACATTACAAATAGCCAACATTGATTCGGTTAATAGAATAGATACTATACATGCATCGTACTTTTCGCCTTTGGCTAGCCAATCTTTGAGTTTTGAGCTATTATGGAAGATGTGGTAAATTTTCGGAAACATATTGTACATGAATATTGCTTTCTGTGTTAAAGTGGTGTTCGGACGCCTCATAACCTGACCACTTTTATCTTTAAATTCTTCTAATTCAGTAATGGCTACTTCCTTGTAATTTTTGATACTTTTCTCAGTATTGTATGGTGAAATCATTGTTACCTCATGCCCTTGTTGAGCCAATCCTTTCAAAAGCGCCTCTCCAAGTATATAGTGACTTCTGCTGGGAAATGGAAAAATGCCCAATATTTTTGAACCATTTCCAATTAAATTTATACTTGATAGCACCAGTAGAATACTGGACAATTTTAATAGTATCATTACAGAAGACTTTTGTTACTGTAACCCACATTCAATCTGCTCGAATACTGAGCACGAACTAATTGCAAAATTAATCGTTTTTTGTGTTAAGCTCGCGTAAAATTAGGTAATTACATACCCAAACCACATTTTAACTAACTTGTAGTTATTAAGCAATGTGAAGTATTGACTTAACAATAATCGTGTAGCGAAAATAATTTGGAATATGCACTCGGCATGTTATTTTACAGGCATTCAATGATTTTCAAAAAATATTTATTATATAAACTAGTATTTGGTGCTGAGTGATAGATACAAATAAAATTAAGTACATTATTTGCAAAACCACTTAAACGCTTTTATGTTTGAGATCACGCATTCGTTTACGCCTTATCAGCACTCGGTAAACTACACGCGACAACGAAAATGTCGCAATCGCTGAAAGTGTAAACAATATGAATGTCGCGAGCACAATGTCCAGAAGAAAATATTTATAGAACGGTAGCGTCGCTGCTGGACTAGATTTCAACCGCTTGCAACCCTTGTACTTCGCAACGTGCTCGACCCAGTAGACGGCACGCTCCAGCGGATTGACTTCCGTTGCTCGGTAGTACTCCGACTCGGACATAATTGCGATCTTATAAGCCGAATTCGCAACAATTTCGCGTACGCCAGCAACGAGCGTCTCATCGCGTAGATTGTCGTCGAGGTGGAAGTGCAGACCACATCCTCGCGCTACTAACACGTCCACGAGACGGCCAGCGGCAGTGTTGTCCGCATCGTCGACGCTGAGCGCAATTATCGGTATACCGAAATGCACCGCCTCCGCAAGGCTCGCGTGTCCGCCGTGCGTGATGAAGAGCTTCGTGTTCGGATGCGATAACACGGCTCGCTGCGGTACCCATGCCATCAGTCGAACATTCTTCGGGATTTTGTTCAGCTGCGGTCCTTCGTACTGTACCAGAATGTTTTGCGCCACTTTTGCGAACGTCGAGAAGAGCATCTCGATTGTTTTCACTTTATAGTCGCCGAATCTCTTATGGCTGCCCAGTGTAAACAGAATCAATCCATTCTGCGACTCGTCCAAGTACTTTAAAAGGTCTACGGTTAGTCTTTCCGGCTTTTGCACATGGAATCCTCCAATCCTGATCATGTTAGACATGTACGGTTTAGGCAGCTCGAGAGCCTGATTTGTGTTGACCAGGTGCAAGTCCACGTTATCTAAAAGTTCTTCCAACGGTGGTGCATCCGGAAAATAGAACTTGAGAAGGCTCTTTTGCATCGGTATATTGAAAAAGTGCTTCGTGAATGTATAGAATATGTTTGAGTAGCTGTTGAGAAAACGCTCAATAAATGTCATTGAATCTGAGTATCCATAGAACGGGTTTGGCACGTATGCATAAGGATGTGGGTTACCAGTCAAATAATTTATTGCATTTTCACTTCCAGTCGGGTGAAACGCGATGGTAGTTGCATTTACTCGATGGCTAATACCCAATAAGGCTTCACTGAATAACACAGTAATTGCCACATCATACTTCTCGTTGTTGTTCAGCAATTCTTGCAGTTTTACATCTTCCAGAAATGATGCAACCATGTATTTCATATCGGTATTCGAGAACTTTACATGCTGCCACATACTCACATTGAGATTCATCAAGCACTTTGATTGTTGGTTTTCCAAATGAGTCATATCAACATGAATATGTTGGATATCTTTATACAAAACTGGATCAATTTTAAAGGTACTTATCATGAGTACATCATGTCCTCGATTTGCCAACTCGGTTAGTAAGGAAGTTCCTAGCAAATGATGCGTTCGGCTCGGATAAAGAAAAACACCAAGGATTCTCGCTGAACTCGCCCATGATGCGCAGGATAACAAAACTAGAAATACTGGAAATTGATAACTAATTCTGGAAGCTTTATTCATTATGAATAATTGAATGTTGCTGAGACTAACTTGCAAAAAAGTTGAATTACTGTCAAGACAATTTTTGTGTGTCTTTTGATAAGATAATGTCTCCAAATATGAAGTGTAGATGCTTTTTGTTTATGACTGTTCACACTTATTCAACTGCGTGAAACGTGTTGGGAAATTAATAAAATAAATGGCGCGGAGTGCAGCACAACATTGACGCGCGGAAACCTTTTATGGACGTGGCATATGCGTTAACCTTGCCTTTTTCTTTTTATATTCGGACGAGCAGACATCGAGGGGATGCATTTTAGTTATGGTTATTGTAATCGTTATCTTCCTCGCCTTCTCGTTTCCCCGTTTTATAATTGCGAGCGCGGACCATTGGCTGGTGCACTTCCAAACAAATGGACACTTAACGCAGTAGCGCTCACACTTTTTTCCGCTTCATAAATAATTGATGTGAACATGTGAGGGCATGCGGCCATCGCGTCGCCACCGTCGCACACACCGTAAACGCAAAACGTAATTATTCATGACGTCTCTGCGTCGAATTCCGTCTGGTGTGTCGGCGGTGTTATTCGCGGATGCGGTAGGTACGCGGACAGAGAGGCGCAAGCAATTTGATGCGCACAATATTCATATCAGCAAGGGGTTGTTGCTGTACAGCTATGCAAAACGGGGGTGGCAACATCACACAGACGGCTCGCACTTATCGCAGGTGTCTGAATGCGGTGCTGGATTACACCCAATGTATTTTGACGTTGCACGCCCGAATGCGTCGCAATGCACCATTTCTTGTATGTGATTTGCTGCTTATGAACATTCTCAAAATTTGATGTTACGACCGGCCAGCGCGCATTACGGCATTACGTTTACATGTTTCGGGTTTGTGCAGTTGTACAGTTGTGCAGTTCTGCATCGAGCAGGGAATCGCGAGTCAAGACTCTTTTCCTCGTGGGAGAGACGGTGGCGTGTTGTTACGGAGGTGAAAGCCAGTCAGGCAAAGAGTTTGTACAGTTTGTGCTAGCGGCAGCAGCAACGGTGGCGGCGGCGGCGGTGTCAGCGCGAGAAGAGGGAGTCCAGATGTCAGACAGGCGAGCGTCTGACAGCACGCGAAGCGCACCGTCACTCAACGTGCAGTTTATGCACGCTGAAATAAACCACTGACGTCTGCTGTTTGGTGGCGGCAGCGTTTTGGGGGCACGGTTGACTGCACGTTTATATAGCTTATACAAAATGCAATTCGATGGCGACGGCGGCGGTGGCGGTGGTGGTGCGGCATGCAACGCGCAGCAGGAGTCCCGATTGCGTTTTCTATTTAGATATGCATTAAAGCGATGCGTGCACCGTGCGCGCATATCCCTAATCCAATAAAATTTTTGCGTGTGTTGTTTTTCCGGGAACACCACCCGCCCCCTTACACTATCTATCCATTAAACTGGGTGTCCCTCTAAAAACATTTAATTTTTCCTATAAAGAAAATAAATGCTATCCCTTGCGTATGGAGGCAGCATTTAATAAAGTCACATAGACGATGTGATTCAGGGGGATAACACACGACGATGCGTAGTGATGGGGAAAAGAAAAGCGTAGATGCACACGTGGAACATGCCGAAGGAGTATTGCGTGGGTCGATGTAACCCTTAACTTAACCGAAACCAATTTGTGACCCATCAAAACGATGCCAATCAAATGAGCACGAACGAATAAGATAATACGACGGGCCGCCCTCTCTTTTTTCCGATTCATTGGGGATTTCATTTATGCGCATAAGGAATTCCCGGTTCCAAGTAATCAAAGTTAATCTCAGTTTCACTCACAAACTTATAATGCATAATCAACTTGTCAGCATGAAATTGAAACAAAGAAATTGGTCAGCTAATCCATAAAACTAACCATAAAATTGCATTTATTATGAGTGACATTATTCAATAAATTTCGGGAATTGGTGGTTAATAGGCATGGGATAATCGAGGCCCGATGGATAGCAATTTGCATGAGAATAGTACGAAATCGACGCACGAACAATATATTTGTCTATTATGCTATCGGACGCATTGCTATCACATTGAAATCGAAACAATATAATAGTTAGTTCGATTTTGCCCGGCGCAAATTAAATCAATGGCGTTTATTTAACGCCAACTACAACACCAACCCCCTCAATAACAATCAAATTCGCAATCGATTGGAAACAATCTGTCCTTAAATATATGCAAATGCATCTATGCAATCATACGCGCAACTATTGTGATATCGTTTCGCTTTGTGTGTTTTATATATCGTCACGGATTTCGTTTTGATTGTGCGAAGCGCGCAACTTTAATTAAGTTTGCTGCTGGCTGCGCGACGACAACTTTTTGCAATTGCTCGTCCGCTGCTCCCTCAATCAGACGCTGTTATCTCTTTTAATTAACGCCGCTCGCGTCCTTGCTGCTGCTGCGATAATAACGCGCCGAAGCAAAACATTGCTGAATTGAGCGTGAAATGTAAAATACCAATTAAGTTCTTTATCAATATCGATATCGTCGAAGGAAAACGCTCGCGCGGCTGTCCCCAAATGTTTCTTCGCGTCGCGTCCTTTCATTAGGATTCGTTAGAGCAGTTATTCAAGTAGAAAACAATTTCAAATTTAATTGAAACGCCGTCGCCGCCTCGAAAAATACGATATATCGATCTTAGCGCGGCGATATTATCACAGTGGTAAAAACAATTTCATGAGCGTATTAATTAATTTTGTGAAAGAATTTCATTTATGCCGTGCTGCTGCTGAATTATTCCATCGCATGCGAATGGTTGCATTCGGAGCGTTAATAAAACATGTTATTTAATGGAAATTCAAACAGACGTGCCGGGAGAGAGAAAGTAGAAACGTTGGCGGCGGCGGCGGCAACGGTGGCGGTGCGTTGAATAATTGACGTCAACATAAATCACCCCGATGCTCCATACATTGGGCACCTTCTTCTTACGCGTCTACGTAAAAGACTGCTAAGCGTATTTAATTAGTGAATAATTAAATACAAGCTATGAATAATTATTTATTAATATTAATGCAATACCTCGCTCGCTTTTGTCTCTTACTTAAGGTGCAAAACGTCTTTTAGCCACTGCACAATGAGTGCTTCGTCTCGCATTATTTGCGATGCGAGAATATTTCGCAAAAAACGACAATTCGTGTGCGCAAGATTGGATAAATTATATCAAAACATTTGCGATGCGCTCGCGCATAATTTCCATATCAATTTACTTCGTTTTCGCTCGGTTATCATGTGCGGTAAAAATGATCGCCAACCCATGCGCACGTGCTGCAGAAAGACAAACAACCAAGCGCACCAGGGATGTATTAAATAAATGTTTAAATGGCCAATAAAACAATGACGTTTAATTCTAGCATTGTACGGCACGTGCATTTGCAATGAAAATTGGGCCTTGGGGCACTTCCACTTTGCATATAATTTGCCATTTTCCAACCACTTTAATGTTGATTTACAAAATCAAATCACACAATGCAACTTGCTGTTATTGCATTATTTTCTAATTTGCCCATCTTTTACGCTTGGATTTGCCTACGGCCATCATGAAAGATAACGAAGAGAAAGGGCCCTAAGATAAGGATTCTCCTGATAATCATTAAAATGCAATTTTAATTCACAAATGTTTTGAAGCGCTCTAAATGCTATTAAACGAATTTTAACTTAATTTGTCAGCCCAACATTCAGCGAAAATAACGTTACGCCTAGGGATTATTTTATAAAATTCATCCCTAAAAATTCGAGAGAAGAACATGTGAAAAACATGTTTACGATGCATGGAATATGTTAATTGCGTGCATGTTATATGATTAGATTTGATAGAAATTCGACTTGTGCTTGCTTGAGCGCGCTGGGAAAAGTTTGCGTTCACTGGTGAGGCGGACACGTGACTTATGTAACGATTAGTTATCTAACGCAATATTAGCTCACCCCGTTATGCCGTCGGAGGGAAAGCTTCGAAGGCGGCACATGTGACAGGATTTTCATAATATGCAAAAGCGTGTGTTTGTCGTTCACTCGACGTGCACGCGTTGCGCTATATAGCGTCATGCACGCCGGGGACTGCATCATTTTTTCTCAAAGTGGATGAAACGTGCTTAAATTTATATCGTGCGCGTTGCCAGCGAAATTAACTTTCGGCTTCTTGTATTTCTTATATCGAGCTCATCATGAAGCACGCAATGTGCACTTAATTAAAAATGAAGCTATATCTACATTTAAATTGAGAGACAGCAACAAGAAAGCAATTATCTAAATAGCATATTACTTAAAACATGGAGCATTTAAATAAGACGCAGCAAGCACAGTAAGTTTTTAGTTCGTTTTGTGAACTTTTAATGTCAATGTCTGCGACTCACCTTTCATATTAATTGGTGGAGGTACAAGATGCAATTTCTTGTAAAAATCTTCTATTAAAGAATCGTTGCCGCCCGGGCGCACCTGACTTCCCCATTTATACTAAAACATATTTATGCTCGCTATATACTCTTCGGTAATTGCAGTTTCTAGAAGAGTAGACTACATCTAAGTGCATAATAACCAACATTATACATACTATTTGCAATTCAGCCACTATAATTCTAACTCATATAACTTCTTCTTTTCCAGATTTTGAGTATCATTCAACAAGATAGCATTGTTATTAATTTCGCAATTATAGAGGCGATGGACTTATCGTCTTAGAGGTGAGTTTATATAAGTCTATCACCTATAATGATAACAAAGCAGGAAGGATTTGTATAGTTATTTGTCAACATATTGCAGTGCAGTGCTGTGTTTCCAAATAGTTATTTTGTTGTTGAACATGGAAACAACTGAAGCTGCTGATTCAACCTGAAGTGATTTCCTTAACAGCACCTGAGTTATGTACATTACGTTATCAAAGAATACATTATTACTTAGTTGAAAGATTTGTGACTACATCATTGAATTATATTATCCATCAATCAATTGATTATAATATTATAGTTTAGTTTACTGTACCCACAGTCCCTTTTTCTTTCATTATAAATTATAAAACAAAATACTATCTGTGGTTACTTATACTCTTCCACTAATCTACTAATGCATCTTAGTATTTTAAAAACTGGAGACTTATTTTTAAGACTTTTGTGAATATTTTAAATATTGATATAATGTGTAAAAGATGATTAGATAAATCTCTAACTCGCTCAAGCCACACTGTTTAGATATCTCAGCTGATGTCGGGCATGTCAACAACAGCGAACATAGCCTCAAAATTAATATAATGTCAGTGGCAGCAACAGCAACAAGCAGCAAATTGCAGTTGGTGGCAGTGGCATAATGAGCTATAAAAATTGTTCTAATTTCAGTGATAATACTTTATGTGTTCATTTAAAATGTGTTCATTTAAAAAATGAGAGTTGCTTTTGTATATGAACATACCTGGATAAACTTATAACAATCATAAAGTAACATTCTATTGTGAGGTACTTGTTCAACATAGATATTGAAGGATTTATTTGATAATTATAGAAGTTTAGTTATTAAACCTAGATTATTGAATCATTCACATTCTTGTCAGTTTGTATACAGTTAACAAGATCTATCTGGATGAATGTTATCTCCTTGAAGATACGATTAAACAATTTAAGGTTTATCTTTTATGTAACTTCAAATGTGGAAGAATTGAAGCTCAAAGGTAAACTTACACAATCTCTATGATTTTATGATTAATTTGCTTAATGAGTTTACATATTACTGTTGGTTTTAGATGCTTCTAGGTATTGATATGAGGTTGGTACTATAAAATTCAGTTGATGCAAAGGCTGTCTAGTGTTTAACATTAGCCACCCATTTCCATTTCTGCAACTGCTGTTTAGAAGTAATTATAATTACTTTATTTCAACTACCCTCCATAGAGGAGGCTATGATAGGGCTTGGATGTCTGATAAGAATAAGCTCACTTTGCAACTCATTCTGCAATTCAGCTTTATTGGATGATCTGATGAGATCACTATTATGAACTATATAGGCACATAGGCATTTATATGTGATATCATAAGGCAGGGTTAGATTACCATTTTCAGATAAAACAATCATTTTATAACTGAATTATAATTTTCAGTGTTTTTTCTCAGTCTTATGCAAAAAATGTGTTCTTATTGAACCATTTATTACACCGGGATTTAAATTTAAATTGTTAGAATTATCTAGTTTAGTTCTTTGATGTTTGGATTATATCTTTGGTATTTGGAGACATTGTTCAAACACATGATAGACATTAGACATGATAAAGAAGCAACTCTACTGTCATATACAAGTAAATTTGCCTGTATATTTGTTTAGTCCAATGATGGCGAATTTTTATGTTTAGTGTGTTAAAAATTGGAAAAAGGGAAACATAATTTTCATCCCGTATCAAAAATTACATTTTCGTCTCGGGTTACTCTTCACAAAAGTGACTAAAAACGAAATATCTGTTTTACAAAATATTTATTTAATCAAATTATTTTTTGAAATATAACATAATTTTATTCATTTATTACTAGCTGTTATTAGAAACAAATAATTGTTTCATGTAATTTAGCACTTGAAGATAGTGTCACGAAAAATAGGCGTGTGTGTCATAGGTTCGCCATCTCTGTTCTAAATTGTAAACTAATTCTGAAGGATGTTCCTACATTTATTTCTATATTAGTGCTGCTATCTATTGTTGAAAAGGAACTTTTTCTAATTTTTTTCACATTATCGTCAGCCTTAAAAGTATATAATTTCCGTTATACAAAAATTTAATGGTTTTGTCAAAAAAATATATTTTTCACTAAATTTTAGATTTTTGAGACAGTGTTCGCTGTGCTTGCAAATACAACCATTAATATTCAAGTTCTTGTATTTTCTGTTTTCGACAATTTATATAGTATATTACTTAAAACATGGAGCATTTTGATAAGATAAAACTTAAAACTTGACGTATTTAACGGCAACGGCTGCGTTGTTTCTTGTAATTTGGTCTAGAATTATGATCCCAGATGTTCCTACTCAGAGTTGTTGATTTAAATTTATTAAAAAATCTCAGCTGATGTCAAGCACATCTATAAACATATTTAGGAACTAATTTATGTAAAAGAAATGCGCATCATGTAAGGAGAATTGCCTGCAGTTCTTTATTTTGAAACAAGGGCGCTACGCCTTGCCGGAACCCATAACTAAAATCATACAAAATCTATTTCTGATAAACGTAAGACAGCCTGTAACCTTGTCTATAGTCAGGCATGTTAAGGTCATTTAAGAGTAGTCAACATAGCCTTAAAATTAGTGTAATATCCAGAAACATTAATATCGGTTGATATCAGTTACCAGTGACGATGACTGGGGTGATGTGCTTAACAAGTTGTTTTAATTATATTGATTCTACTTTATTAGAAGTGCTCCTGCCAACTAAAGGTAAGGTGTTCTTAATTACAGAACTACCAAGATACTCTTATTATAAATAAGATATTAGTGGGCAATAGTTTATTAACGTCGACCTAAATGTTGGTCGATTTAATCAATCATTCCGTCAATTTATTTAATAAACCTATATTATTGACTCAAAAATCTGCGCTATATAATTTTCCCTCAATATGACTCAATTGTTTAGATCTGCTGGAGGCAAAGTGAAAGACACACATTTGTCAAGTTACCATACTGCCCATGTCAACTGTCAGGAAGATTACTTCCTGCAGAGAATGGAATTACCCAAATCAAATTTTGTCTCTTATGTTACAACAAATGAATCTCCAATGCAATCCATTCATTCTGTGAACAATGCACCATCATAAGGCCAACACTATTCTTTCATCTCATGTTTGTTTCTTTTGCTATCATTTTCTCAGCTCTGGTACACCCATGTTTTTAGTTATTATCTACAAATTAGGGGATATATGACCTATATAAAGAATTTTCTCTTCATTAACAAATCATATGAGTGAAACTATTGCTCAACCAAAAGTCAGTTGAGTAGTATTCTTATACGCTGAGTAAGCATGATATTTACTACAGAACAACATTTATAGTAAATAGTCCATACATTTTGCAATTAAATATTACATAAATATATTTGCTACATATACAGTTTTCACAGGGACTACAAGAACCTCACATCGTTTCTTGCGCTGAGTCTACAAATGTAGTCTGTTTGATGAATTTCATATCTGAAAATGAAGACAATAATAAACTCAGATAAGAAACCATTGCTGAAATGGATTGCTGCAAATTTTGTACAACATGCTATGTTATTTCAAATGGAATATGTTGAATTACAAACGGAATACATTCAAGAGAACAGCAGGTAATGAACCGGGCTTCTTACTTTTTTTAAAATGGTCCTAATCAGCTATAAAGACCAATTTTGTTTCATTATAACTTTGTTTATTTTAGGTTTCTTGTTAGCATAAGAGTGGCTGGCATTGTTACCTCCACTATCTGATTTGCACTCAGAGATTTTATGTGCTTTAATGATTCTGAGATTGTGAAATATATCGATTCATTGTCTAAGGAAGGATTATTTGATAATATTGGGAGTTAGGCGAGTTTGCATGTGACAAATGTTTTGCCGCGCTCTTAACTCTTGTCACTCTTGACTTCGGCTGAATCAAGTATTCTAACCAGGAGAGTGTACTACTTCTGACCTCTACTAACGGATGGCGCCGTCTGTAAGAGATTTTATTCAATCTCTATTAGGTGGGTGGTCTATATTAAATTTTGGATTTAAAAAGTATTTTAACTGATCGCCAAAATATTTCAATTTTACGGGCTCTGATAATCCCAAATGTTTATGATGGAATGAAATAGTATTTGAAATAAACGAAACAAGTAACATGTTTATTTTTAACTCTTCCTTCATGAACAAGTTTAAATATTATTAGTGGATTTTTTTCTTTTTTTGAGTTTCAGATTCCTCCGGACGCTGCGCTCGTTCTACTGAACTATTATTTCAGTTGACGACGCTGTAAAATTTTAGATTTTATAATGTTTCAATGTAACACAGCAATAATTAGAAGATGTACCTATATAATATTAAAAATGATTAATAGCATTCAACAATTTGGAAAAAATTAAACAGACTATACTGCACCATTGTAACACGATATTCATTTTATACCTGTAAATACCTGTTAATCACATCTTTTCGATATCGATTTCGAACTCAAAGTTGCATTCCACAGTTCGCTTTATTTCAATAGCCATAATTGGATACATGCCAATTATACTGAATATTATATTAAGAGATATACAATCATTTATGCATGTTTTTATATTGAAATTCTTGTTCTTAATATCCAGGAGCCTAATAGTTATTTTGTAAAAGAATTATTAGTTCTCAAAGATTTGAACCCCGAGTATGGCATACACGAGTTAAGCATTTTTAATCACTAGTAACTACAACTCTAAGGTTTTAAGTAGTGAAATAATAGTTTCGCAATATGAGCTTCTTAAAATACACAATAATTTAGATGGGACTATTAATTGATTCAGCAGTTTAACGTTCAAGTGAGGCTCGTTTTTAATATGCAAGTTTTCAATTTTTCAATTGTTTGTATGTTTTGTGGGGTAATTAATAATTGTTAAAACCCGTACGTCTTAACAACCCGTAACGTTATCCTGATACGATCAATCCCAAGCTTTTAAACAGTTTTACCAGCAAAGACAAAATCAGACCTGTAATTGGCTCCCTATTCCAGATTTTCGTTGCCAACAGAGTTTAGTTTATGACGTCATTTGATGGGGGTGTCGTCAACCCACTTGACGGAGGCGGCACATTGACTTCAAGCACACGACTTAGGATTCTAAATGCTTGATTTTAATTATTTCAAGTGCCAAGGCCAATTGAATGGCCACCCTACGGGCACAAAAGCCATATTATTTGTATTTATTTAGAAAAACCAATTTACCCTCGGCTGGCCGAGTCTGAGGCAAATATTGTATCGATTCTACTGTAACGGCCTACACAATGTATATTGAAGCGTAAGTAGCTAAATTATTCTAAATTTAATAGTATATGGACTTATATTCCAAGTTATTACCAGTCTATAATAACTTTCATGCTCAGAAAAAATTTCTCAAAAATCCACGATTCAAACTACGGCCACCCACGCATTTTACGCTTAGCTAGTCATTCCTTCTTAATACGAATTGAAAGAATCTTCATTACAATGCAATGAACCACATATATCTAAAATAATTGTGTCTGTCCTAATATTTGAATAATTATTTTGTATCTATTAAGTGATTGATCATGTCATAACATTATAGACTTTTGATATAAAGATTTAGAACACTTACATTTTTATAAAACAATGTATTCTTCATGCAAAGTGTGTTACTTCATGAAGTTACTGTTATTGATAAGCTACTTCGCATTGAACGCACAAAACGGTATGCAAATTTAGTTATTTTGCAGGCAAGCATATTTGTTAAACCCGTATTTTATATACGCGCCGAATTGAACAATAAGTACGTCTATCACTGTTGAATACCAACCACCTATGCGATAGTCGCATACGAATAAAGACTTTGGAATGGAAATGTTAATGGTGACATATTTAAATTCAGTTGGTGGTCATTCGAGCACATGTCAATCTCTTAACCAAACTGAACTTCCAAGTTTATTGTATCAATCGCAGAAGAGATGGCCAAGAGCATTCGCAGCGTTCGCAACATATTTATTTGACTGAAAATGCTTTAAGCTTCGTTTGTTTCATGGCGTGTTTACGAATTTGCCAAGCAATAAAGTCTTCTACTATATGTAGGAGTCTTCACGCACATTCACAACATAGAACAATAAATTTGTTCAAAGGCTAGAATGTGCTAACAGTAAATACAGCGAAATTCATAATTCATAATAAACTTTTGCGCGTTTTATACTTCACTTACGAATGTGCGAATATTAAAATTTATCATAAGCATTCGTATTGCCGTTGAATAAATAACGTAATATATAAATGATGCACGTCGTGCGCTCATCTTAATGGAAATTAAATTCATAATCAGTTTCCATTCAAACGCATCATTAATCTTGGCAGAATGTGCGGACACTAAAAGTCGTTGGCGACGACTCCCCTCGTTGACGAATTCAATTCAAAGAGCAACAACAAAACGATGTGTCTGTGATCCAAGAAACAACCAACGTAGAGGCGAATACACAACTTGCCAAAAAGAAATGCATTTAACTCTTGATGGCAATCTGTAAATAAAAATTCTTTGGGATCACAGTGAACTTTTAAATACGGTTCATAATTACCTGTTATACCGATACTTTAAGTAATAATTAATTAAGATCTGCTAGAAACCAGGAACCTTTTAATAATTATAATTTGTTTTTTATAAATAAATGGAAACAGTAATATAACTTAATAAATTTTACAATAAATACAAGTTCAGTTTGGAATTTGCAAGGCTAAATACAGTTAATTACATTCACTCCTATGTGAGGTTGGAAATAAGTATGATGTAAAGAAACATTACTCTTAATATTAATAATTTAATTTAATTATCAATAAACTACACTTGTATAATTATGTACAACACTACAAATTGATACTTTTCTTCTTTTTATTTGTTTTGTGTGTCAAGTTTCGAATGTGTGTTGCTTATAATATATATCTCTCACATTTTATCTCATTTTGTCTGATTTTATTCACATAACACATTCAATTCATATGCACTTACTTACTTTGTTTGCCTTTTTCATGCATATGTTAAATACATCATAATACATAATAATTAGCATTTGCTCTTCGTCTTCCAATCGATCCAGTCATTTGTTCACAATTTGCACGAGAATTTCCTAAAACTAGCTCATATTGTTACAATAATATTACATGTAGTAGTGTTCTGGTATCTTCATCATCATTATAAATTATTAAGTTTGTTTGTTTGTTGGTTGTATCTAAAGATGTTTAGATATTATGATGTAAATTTGTTTTGTTGTTTTCCGTTACTAGTTTTGTATGCCTCACTTGCATTTTCATCATAATAATATACCTACTATTCTTACATAATTTATTTATAGTTTAAAATCACACTTGTTGCCATATTATGCTCAATATATTTCTTGCATTGTTTGTATGATCATCATTATCATTATCAATTTGATCACCACAAATATAGTTACTAAAATTACATAAATATTTCCATATATTATAATAATTATTATGAATTAGTTTATTTTATTTATACATCATCATCATCGTCATGGTGGAAATACATTCGGTGAGTGCAGAGCGCAATCAATATAAGTTCAGTTCATTACATTCATGATTTTAAGTCATTTGCGCAAGTGCACGCACTCTCCATGTCTTCCAAAAACATAGTGATTCATTTACTTTGTGAGAAAATGAGTGTATCCTTTGAGGAATTAGAAAAAAAAACTACTATACAAAATGGACAAATCTCAACTAAACAAGAAAAGTATAACAAATAAATAATGGGCTCTTATTGCAAAAGTTCTGCATTCTCTCTTTCGCTCGTAACATTCGTAAGTCATTAAATGTTTATTGCACTGAAAACTCAACTGGTATATATTTATTATATTACAATAGTAATTGCCACGTCGCTTGCTCTTCGCCGATTGGCACGTGCACAGTCTTTCAATGTTCTATGCACTGCTAACAGTGGAACGATTAATTTACGCTAAGCAATTATGCTATGTGTGGTGGGAACTCGCGGTGCGTCGCGACGTCATCGCGTTGATTGCTCGCACAAATCAAACACTACTTAAGTATCCTTGCTAAAAACGATAAGTAGGTATGATGTCGCGTCACCGCCAGCCGGAGACTGCCTTTTTCAGCCAACACAGTGAGGCTGATTTCATCCGAGATATCCCAAATGGCCTTGGTCTTCGTATAGTAATTCGCACATCCATCATCATTGAGGTGGTCAGTTCGGGATACCACAGCAGCACTTCCAGCCAGGAATAGCTCGCTATTGCTATGTTGTGGTTTGATTGCTGGTCAAGCACTGCATGGCGTCCAATGTGCATGATGATGGTCATGCTGAAGAATTACGAAGGGCCGCAGTCTCCGTTATAGGTGGCCCAGGGCTAGCTGTACGGACTGCCGCACGCGTACAAACCGCGCTGCATCGGCCCCATGCCTCCCATCCCCATTGCCTGATGGAATGCATAACCCTCATCCTGCAGCGACGCCAGATGAAAATCTGGAATAATAATGGTTCACGTTAGTAACGAACGAATTTCATGCTGCAGTCGAAATGAAGTGAGTTTTGCAATGAAGAGAGTACGAATCGTCAGATAGGCCCAGAACCAAGAAGAGGGGATGGGAGGTTTAATTCATGAACTATAATCGTTAATTAAGTGGCACTCAATTATTTCCCTTTGTTTTCCATGCACTTTAATTAAGTGGCACTTGATTAATTTATTAATCGCACACGATTGATATTTTATTATATCACGATTAGTTTTAACTTATTGTTTAATATAATACATGCGTTAAACATTTATCCTTATTTTATACATGAGTCCCTGTGTAATTCCGAATTTGTTTCAAAAGAGTTTTTTTTTGCTTGAGTGCATTTTAACATTCAAGTAAGTGTGTAAGTAAGTAATTTCAGTAACCGGCTCGTTTCCACAATTTGTTCGGGTAATTAGAGAACCAATTGTTGATACTGCCACTACTAATTGCTACCTAAGTGATTATTCACAATGATTAAGTGATTAATATAAGTACACAACATTTATGATAACATTGAACATGCAGGTACACAAATTGCATTGGAAAATAATAAACTAAAGTACTTAATTAGCAGCTCGTTAATGAGTTATAAAAACATGATTAGTATTACATCAATCAAATCATATGAAAACTTAAGAATACTGTTAATTAGAAATTACGGTTAATTGGCATTTATTAACGATGATTAGCAACTAATACACATCTACAAAAAGAGAGAGAAGATAAACAAAATATTTTAAATACCTATTGCTTCGCATAACAAACGTGTTTCTTTGCAACAATAACAAAAAAATAGCGCTAATAAACAATCATAAATCATCACAATCGAACTGTTTGGTTGGTCGCCGTGTTCAGTTATTAAACTCATTTGTATGAAAGCGAGTGCTTTTGTGTGCCTCGTGCATCCAACTCAATCGTACACAATATTTTCTATATTCTACATTATAGCATTCGAGCTTTCTTTAAATATTCGCTTGCGTTACAAGTCTATTTATCTTAAATTAGTAGACAGATCATCATTCTAATGATCATCGTATTCATCATGGTCAGGCGAGTCTTCAGGCTCAACAGGAACACACAATGATCTGAGCATCAGCAGCAGCGTCATCAGCGGCAGGATAATGAAAAAGCTCCCTTGGTTTAGCAGCGTTTTTTGGCGGTGATTGGCTTGCTTATGTTGCTAGAATTGCTATCTACGATGATCGGCGATGTTGGCTAATATTTGATTTAATCTTTTCTGCTTTCTATATTTTTTGGTGGTGGTGGTGGACAAGGAGGCGGCAGTCTCGCTTAGGTGGCAAGATGTGCAAACTGACTGGGATGCAAGTCGAATTGATAGGGATGGCCGTATGGGGACATATGATATGGAACGATATTCATACTGGCCATCTTGTGCTCCTTCTTCCACTTCATCCGGCGATTCTGGAACCAGATTTTGATCTGGCGCTCGGTGAGACAAAGCGCGTGAGCGATTTCAATGCGTCGCCGACGCGTCAGGTACCGATTGAAATGGAATTCCTTCTCCAGCTCGAGCGTTTGATAACGCGTGTAAGACGTCCGTTGTCGCTTCGTCTCGCCGTTGGCGTTCACTGTGCCTAAAACACATTCACCACATTCGATTAGTACGATCGTCAACAATTAATCAACACATTAAAGCATCGCGCGCTTCATGGGCAAAAAGTAAAAGTGCATGCGATCTCTTTTTGCAAAAATTTAATTCGCTCCTTCCTGCACACCACGCTCTCGTTTGATGTAGGTATATCTCTCGCATTAAGGCTTACAGGACAAGTGTGTTCGAGTAGTTGTCACACTTGCCATGAGGATATGATTCAGATATATGAATTACAAATCATGTACACGCAGGAAGACGACTTGGAACACCCACATGCTCAATAATGTTTAACTCATTCATATCTCCAGATGAATTTGCACGCTCGCTCAACTCGTTCTCCTACAAACTATTTGTGTTTTATATTAATAGACACAATAAGTCCATTAGCAATAGAAAGAATCAATTAAGTAACATATAAACACGATCGTCGTTGGTGTTCATCTCCCGATTGCTTTTTAGTCGTTTGCAAAGCGAGAGTAGCGTGAGTACACGAAGATAGTATAAGTTATTCGAAATTTTAAGTTGCTGCAGTTGCAGTCGGACGGGCGTTTGTCGCGCCTGAAATTTATAGACGCCCGTACGATATTTATACATCTGTTACGAATGTTTTCATAATTCATCCGACGCCGAACAGGTGAATTAAGTAGCGGTGAACGGCGACGAATTTGGGTCACGTTTAAGATTTTTTTCCGCCCAAACAGCAGCAGCATTTTCACTGTGCGCTTAAAACTATGCGGTGAGGATTTAATTAGCAGCAATTAAATCCGCAAGTGAGCTCATCAATGTCACATTAAGTTGCGCTAATCAGAACAAGCACAAAGACACACA
Source organism: Anaulacaspis nigra (assembly GCA_030264675.1). Classification (NCBI taxonomy): domain Eukaryota; kingdom Metazoa; phylum Arthropoda; class Insecta; order Coleoptera; family Staphylinidae; genus Anaulacaspis; species Anaulacaspis nigra. The sequence continues at coordinate 188,694 of JARJDV010006986.1, read as the reverse complement.
CGGCCACGGACTATTAGTTCTAATTAATTAGCTGCATGTTGCTTAGACGTTAAGTATTACACCACAACATGTGAAATTTATAAATTGTGTTTATTCGCCAATATGATTTAGTGATGGATGAAAATAATTTGTTTATTTAGTAAAGAAACAGCTGCCAGCGCTTTCCACGTCGTTGGCTACTTGCATTATTATTATGAAAAATCATCAAATCTATAGTCGCACGATTTATCATCGCATTGCAGTACATCGGCGCACGCACAAAACGTAAAAATTAATTTTACGCCAAATAAACTTCACGTTCACATCCACCGCAATATTTATTGCGCTCAAAAATTTATTGCATTTGGTCCATCTTTCGGTAATTTATTATATTGTAAACTGTGATTGAACATTGTAAGAGCTGCCACTCTTAAAGTCAATAACAATATTAATATATCATTAATTTTAATGACTATGTAATTCCATTCCATGTAATTAACAACTTTTTTAGCACATTCCCTATCTGAACCTCGGTCGTATTAGTTAGTGATATTATTTATATGCGTATACTCGTTTGCATTCTAATCTGCATCCAGCGAGTTAATTAAAGCGAAATTAATACAAATTGTAGTGGAAGAGAGTTGCTGCTCATTGCTGTAGGTTTGTTGTCATGAGGTCATGACTTGGATCATAATAAAAATACACTAACGATCGCTTGACATGTATATTCCGATTACTGGTAATCTCATTTTTAAACACTTGATGCGCACTTGTTTGATCTGTTACACAAGTTCGACAGTTTGAGGTTGCTTGTAAAAAATGAATGTTTTTATTATCGTGCGAATTTCAAGTTCATTCTGAACATAAACCACGTAACCAAGACTCGATTGATTACTGTGCTGTAACAATCGAAAAAAGCGATGCACTTGCTTCCTGAAATTCTTCGCTTTACATTATATCTTTCTCTAGCGTTTATGAATAGAATCAGCATGGATGTTCGTGTTGTTCGCGGCGAGTGCTAAATACTCAGGTCGTATCATGCGTGTTGGTGGCAGCTATAAACGACAAAAGAGTTTTTCGTGTAGAAGTCGCAGTCCGAAAACTTTTGAAACGACAAAATGACAACGAACGCGCGATGTGCGTGCGCGCGTCCGCTGAGCTATGTGCAGTATGTGTGCTTTTTGGTTCCTTCTATCCGCCGCCTATAAATCTCGATGTGACCTCGTAAATTACGAACGGTTGTAAGTTTTAGTAAAATATTCCCATCCAGATTATAAATAACTATCAAAATCCGAGGGGCACTAAATGCCTCTTTAAATATTTTTTCTTATACTTCTTCCAGTAGTTGATTCCGCCGCGACTTTTGTTGCTCGCGTTGCATTGCAAAAATGACTCAAACGATTGCATAAATAACTGAGGCCCGATGAAGAAATGAGCAGAGTATGTTCAATTTTTAACCAATCTTTAACCTTATACATCCATAGCCAATGCAACGAGCTATGGGTGCGAAACAACTAGAAACGAATTAATCAATTTCTAATTATGCGACGGCAAGCCATAAATCCTGCACGAATGACAACGCTCGACGAGGAAAACGTAGCCATAGCTTGCGCACGAAGCGTGTAGCAAAACATTATTCAATAAACGAGAGACGCACTCGTTCGAAACAAACGCGCGCGCGTGTATGCAAGAAGCACAAGTTTAAAAACACTTATTCGGAGGATGCGCGAAGAAGGGAATATTACGAGGAGGAAAGTATGCGACGAAAGAATCCGCGGTATTCTTAATGAATCAAAGCGCATCCGACGTGATGCGTTTGCGCGTCTTCTCGCTTTACGATATGCATATTCGTATTATATTTACTTCTTTATAACGACCCATTGCGTGATAGACCATTACGAGCAGCTACTCATATAAACAAATAGCCAGGCGAAATCGTCAAAAACAATAACCCAATCAACGCCCAAGTGTCGCAAAATGCATAATATAAATATGCGCAAAAAGGGCAAACAGCAATTACCTCAAACGGTTCTACATCTACGTCTGTTGCGCGCAAAGCGTTAATTCGTATTTATATTTATTTGAGACCACTTCTTGTTGATATAAATAAATTGTCGGCGAATTACATTGTAGTGAAGTCGCCTGTTATTTTTCTCGTTTCTTTTAAAATATGTGATGAATTATATTCGACTTTGTAAGCGAAATACTAATTTGACAGCGCTACTAGAGAAAATTTTATTTATCATCTGTAAAAGCCGGCGATATCTGAAATCGAAAACGTAAATAAAACACGCTATAAATTAGTCGGAAATTTTTAAGAAGACTGCGTTTACTTAAATTCCTTCTTTTTTTTCGCCGACGATATTTTATTTATTTTTAGTCGCTTTTTCTCACATAGGTAGGTATATTTTTATTTATTCCACGCTTCCTACAGCCTACAAGTTTTGCCATATTGCCAATAAAATAATTTTGAAACATTTTCAGCGCAGAAAACATTGGCAAAGATGGCATTCGCATTCGAGCGATAAATCAACAAAGTCGTCTGCAAACGCCTCAGCGCAAGACACTAAATAGTTTTCTTGTATTCCACAATGTCGACCGGCATATATATATGCATTATGCACCTCGGAAAAGGCAAAGAAGGCTGTCGGTAATTTATTCCGGAGCAGAACGCAACGACATGCTGAAATTTGTTGACATTCAAAGGCTTGACAATTTGCATAAAATACGTTTTTACTTTCAAAACGCCATTTCTAGCTGCAATTAAAATATGAAAGGGTGCATTATTTATGCATCATTTTCAGCGTCCCTGAAATCTCCCAAGTATCACTCTTAACCGTTACAGTTTCATGCGAAACTTTTTGTTTCTACTTGCTCATTGTTCGTATGATTTCATTGTTCATCCAACTTTATATCAGTATCCAAATTCGCGTTCACTTTTTTCGAGGAGAAACTTTTCGAGACTCGGGAGTAAAAGGAATTTCCATCCGAATCAATTTTGTTGCTGAAGCATTTAACGTCGTTTTAACGCAGGCGAAACAAACAAGAAAACTTGGAAAAGTTGGCATTGAGCAAAGGAAAAAATGCCAATCAGCGTCACGATCGTCATGATATTCGAGACAGGATTAGTCAAGACGGCATCGAGCAAAAACGCAGCCAGTCTGAAAGTTTGTAACCGAACTGAAGAAAAGTGTCCTCACCTACCAAATGCTCACAAGCATCAGAGGACATTTCTTTATGACACGATACGAAGCGAATATGAAATTATTAATGTTTTACCAATGAGTGAAATCGTGGATACATTGAGGACCCTGTCTCGGCAGAAAAACAACATCGAGGAACTCTCCTGCACCGCGTAACATCTCCCCAGTTGTCACAAACTGTTACTCAAGCGTCATGTAAGCATTGAGTGACAAGGAGCTTGCTTAAGCTTGCGGCCAGGAGTGCTTAGCAAGTATCCTACAAATTCAACAAAGTTAAGCCTTAATGATGAAGCAATTTGAAAACAATTTCAACTTAATGAAGGAAATCATTCCGGCCAATAATTTAAAGCTTTTTAATAATAGCCATTTTCAGCATGGTAATTTTCTAGCTAATAAATTGCTTAAGTCAACTTAGCATATTTTCATAGTGGCTTAAGCAAAGCGTATGCAGCTTAACATGCGAGGCAAATTGCAATTAAGTATGATATTCTAATTGGTATAATATCTTTACCAATTAGAAGCAATTAGACGCAATTAGCTTCCAACCTGGTAAGTATTGCAAATATTCTCTGCCATGTAACTTCCCAACTTATTCGAGTATCTTCTACCTCTAGTCTGTACGACCAATTAATTATTGCTAGCAAAATGGGAAAACAAACAATGAATGCGCGTGAGCGAATTTGCCGATTGGCGCGTTTAGTAGAAGGATGTACAATGGCGAGCCCAACATTAACGGTCATTTATGTTCCATCGAGCGGAACGCGGGAACGATATCGAAAACTACGCGTATATGTTCATATGCTTCGATCTAAGAATGAGATTACGTCGTGTGACGGGGCCGGCCGCGGCTGCAGAACTCGCTACGTCTTCGCCAAGGAGAGTCGATATGACCCGGAGACCCACCGGGCCGACAACACTGAAATAAATCATCAATCACTTTCGGTTTATTGTGTATGCTCCTAGCTATCCTGCGGACTAACTCACTTTTATCAACATACTATACACACTTTCAATATTTTCTTGCGTATTTAATTTGCAACGTTCTTTCTTTCCTCGCATTGTGCAAAACTATCATTAAAACAATTAAACTATAAGTCAGTTAAGCTTTTGTATCGAGATAACAAAACGGTAAAAGTTTTAATAAGGCACCCTGGGACTCATTGAAAGTTCCTCATTCTTCATTCATCCTCACTTGAGTAGTGCAGCGTTCAGAGGAGCGCAAGACGTAAACGAAACCAAAGCATTTGTTAATTATGATTAATTAACTGATTAGAACTTCGGACAAATGTTTTTATGCGAAGATGCCCGGAGCAGCGCTCGGAAAAGGATTCTCGCGCAATGTGTTGAGGCGCGTATAAAATTAGAGGAAAATATTTTGACTGACTCGACGACGATGGGGGTTCAACGACTAACACCGTCGTTACAGTAACACAGCGCCGACAAGCAACAATTAATCAATGGCGTCTCGTCAAGACTTCTGCCCGAACTCTTCCGGAAGGAAGCAAGGAGTGCGCGCGTTCGCCGCGTAGGATGAGAGACGTTTGATAATTGAACTTAAAGTTGTTTTGCTTCTGTAATTTTAAGTGAAACTCACGTTGGCGTGAACTTTTTCCTCATTCCTGGCTTTCAACATATTCTAAGCAAGCTTTTTGATATTTTTGCACCACGCGAAAAAAACCACAAGCTTAAGATGAATAGAGTAAAAAACATGAAAACAATATGAAATGATAGAAAATTCCACCCTTGTGAATTCATCCTCCACCCTCTGATAGTGTTATATATTTTTTGCATTGGGCTAAATTAAATTGAATTAAATTAAAGTTGGTATTCAATGTACACCCTTTTCAGTTAAGGGTCATAACTCACCTTCCACTTAATGTATTATTACAGTTTCCACATAACATATGGTGCATGTAAGAATTTAGTCATTAAACTAAGTAATTCATTTTGTTTTTAATGCTGGAAAAGTATAAGGTTTTTCCATTTCTTCCATTATTATTATGCTAGAGTTGAATATGATATGGCATGTCAATTGTGAGCATGTAAGCAAGACAGTCGGGCGAGTTTTGCGCTGGTATTTCAGCGAATAATCGTTTCGGAAAAGACGCATCCGAAAGGAAATAGACAGACAGTTATAAATGATCGGAAAAATTATCGGGGCATTTCTTCTCGATTCGATCCTCCCGGCACGCGTGCTTTTTTCTCAATGCAGCGACGAACTTTCAGTCAAGGTTTCGATTTTCCTTTCGCTTGCCGCTGCAATATGGGAACTTAATTGTATTTTTATACAAATTTCATGCAATTTACGTCCAAAAAATTACACTTAAACCACAATCAATAAGCAACTACTTTCCCATGCCAAAAGTGAGATTGTTTAATTGATTTCATGCTCTTTAGTAGCGAACAATCGATATAAAACTTTTGTTTATTTTATAATGATTTGATCAATCTTTGAAAGTTCATGTGGAAAATAAAAATGTCAAAGGAGGTTTCTATCGAGTGTTTGAGAAATTCGGAACAGGATCCAATGAATTGCAGAGAGCAAGGGGAAAAGAAAATGTCGTGAAACTAAGTGCATTGCGATCCAAAAACGGTGAATGCAGGTGAAAAGTTAAACATGCGCAAAGTGGTGGCGATGCGGTTAGACTGTTTCGCGTACGTATGTTTTTAACGCGCTCAGTACTCATATTTCACGGTTGTTTGTCACAATGCAAAACGCTGCGGATGCATACGCAGGCAATTTGCAGAGAGACCGATCTCGCGTACGCAGGCATTGGATGCAGTTGCATTGCGTGCCTTAAGCGCGCGCTCCCACTGCACTGCAGCGAGCGTTTGAAGGTGCGACGAATGCGTTCGAACTACGGCGGCAGTTGAAATTAATTCGATATTCATTTGTGTACGCGTTGTGCCCGCGACAAGCAACAAGCAAATATGCTTTGCGCAAAGAGCGAGCCGCACTACATGTTGTACCTACTTATGGCCGAACGTACACAAACAGGTCCTTTGGCCGATTCGACGCATTCGCTCGAAATGAGCGTACGATAAACTATCGTATATGTGCGCATTGCGGTGACACTTTGTGCGTAATGCACGTATTTCTTCCCATCGCGCTTTTTAAATTAGTCGCTAAAAGGCGGCCGTATTGTTTAAACGCATTTCACCATCTTACGCATGCGTTGTACATGTCTTGTACGCGCACTGTACCATCACGGCATGGTCAACTTCAATCAGAACTGCGTACGTGCGCGTACACTCATGCATGTTCTTGCATATGCGCGCTCGATCCACACATGTGCCCTCAATGCAACAAACACATCAGGCAATCCGCCGACTCCGACTGCAACTCGGCCAACTCACTGTGTCGATAATAAATAACAAAGGCAATAAATCTTGCGACCGTTTGATTGCTTTATACAAACAACAATAAACGGAAGTATGGTAACAAGATAATTTACAAAGTTTATAGTAGATGCACAGATTAAGTTTTATATTACTTTTTACCGATTGCTACCAAATCGTATTAACTTTGTTTCACGTAATTAGATCTTGTCGCTTCGTTTTCTCGTTCAATCTCGAGCGGCTGAAGAGGTATGAAAACGATCAATCACAGAACGCGCATTTTAGTCATGGATGCAGTGTGTGGATGTGACGTGTAACAATGGTTAACAAGCGCATACCGAACTGTTGTAACCAGTAGGCAACGTAGGATGACGCTGTTGTTGTTGTTGCTGTTTGTTCGTACACACTTCTGGTTGGCGCGAAGAAGTGGAAGGATAATTTACCTATCATTTCAATCAGGTAGCCGCACACGAACAACAATAACCACAACATGCGAGCGTGGATGACTTAACACGTTTTCATTAACAAGAGCTGTCAAAGCACGTAATCAACTCTTTTATTTGGAGTATCAAAATCAATTCAATCACAAAACGCAATTCTGCGAGGTCGCATCGTAGAATTATAAATTTAAGTTCACGCAAGCTCCACCTTAAATATTCCGCAATTTATTTAATGACCAGCCCGGCCGGCAACCAGGTGCATTTCATTATAATCACGTGTCGTGTGTGGTTCCTTTGCTCATTTTTTCACATTAAATTATGTAAACTCGGCGCGGGAAGGGTTGAAACGTCCGCGGCGCAAGAAGAATTATGAGCGAAATTATTATTTTATACGCGCTGCAACGCGTCCATGTTTTCTCGTGCATTTACATTTTTCGCCAAAGATGGCTTTCGCTCGATCGCCGGTTCTTCGTGGCGCGCAGAACATCTTAATTAGCGAGTTGTCAGCTCGACGGAATTGCGTCGACGCCCATCGCATTAATTTGCGCTGCTTCTTGCATCCAATATGTGTGCATGTGCGCACGTAATTATATAAAATAATAATATCGAGCGGAGCAAGCGCGCAGCCGATTTGAGCGCACGATAATAGGACTTTAACCGTCGCAAGATTGGTTGCAACGCGCGCTACGTGCACACCATCCATCCCATCCTTTCATATATGGCGTAATAAAACCACCAAAACCCCAGCACGATTTCATCGAACCAAGAGCACACGAGCAACATTATTGCTATCAACAAGGCGAAATTACAACGTACACAACGTTCGATGGCTCAGAAAAAAAGCGAAGCGCTTCAAAATAATTGCATAACCTGTGAACCAATAATCATAATAACTGTCTGTGGTTGTTTGTTTGCTTTTTTAAGAAAACTAATTTTACTTATGTTACCAATCGCACGCTGTAAACTTCTTATGAAGTGGTGGTGTTTTCAGATCATGATGACAATCATAAGAAGTTTATAGGCGGCCAAGGAAGAGGACTCCAACAGGTGTATATATTTTCGACTAAGTAGCAGAGAATGGAGCGGAATACGCGCTCGCACAATCGAATATAAACCCAGTTGGGTAATAATGCGGGCAGGAGCAATGGCTTGTGACCCTTCGGGCCATAAATATCCCAGCGCGAGTCGAGAGGAGTTCCCGCACACACGAGGCGCGATCCTATATCTCTCCGGCAATGTGTGTGCGCGCGCGAGAAGCCCAAAAACTCCTCTCCTCTTGCTCGTCCGCTACATTGCGCGCCATGCACATCCGCCGGGTTCGCTCTTCATGATCGTGTGTATTGCCTTCTCCTCTTACATCTTCTTCAACGCGCGCCGATGATCTATATCTGCGTTATAGAGATATTATAAACACAAACAAAACATGCGTTCACATTGCTTTGCTTGTCCCCAGAATCCGAACCATGCGCAACATATGTTCCCTCTAACATCGCATTTCGCTACCAGGAAAGTTATTGTTCCTTTTGTATATTGTATTATTTTAGCAAAAATTATTGCATTACCACACATGTTAGAATTTGCATACGACAAAGTCCAAGACGTTCTATGGGAAAGTTGAGGTTTGGGCAGTTTTATGTTCTTAATATTCAAATTGGCGTGACTGACAAAGGTCTAGAGTTGCCCAATAATTCAAACGTTATAATAAGAGACACGCTGTGTATAGAAATTTCGATTCCTTCCGGTCTCCAAGGCTCATAGAAAGTCAAAGAGAACCGAAGAGTGGATAAAAAAGACCAACAATTCCTCATTCCATACGAAATTAGAGCAATATGTGCAATGTGCAAGTATGGGCTATAAATCTTTCTGGTCGCATTCTTACATAAATCTTATTTTCCTCCGTGCATGTAGGTTTTACGAAGGCTTAATAGTTCTTGACCCCCCGAACACTTGAAAGGTTTTACTCCTCGGGCGCAGAGGGGTAAGACTATGTATTTTGGTTTGATGCTTTGGCTTAGATACATATTGAATAATTTAAGCTCGACGCGCCACGCGGAAGGGAAGAACCCCGACCTCCGACGTGGGGAAGTACTTCAGGCATCCGCACAGCTCTATCATCATTGAATTAACGCGCGGAAACACAGCGAAAACGACGACTGCAACGAATACGCCGTATACATTACGTTTAATTGTCTATTTGGGTTTTATGCTAATTAATTGCCTATTAGATGGTAATAAATCCACACGTGCGAGATGCATTTGCACCTAAAGGTGCACCTCAAACACCTCGTAATTTATAGCCGGCATTATTTGCTCAGCACTTTTCGACATTGAATTCAAGTACTTGCAACTCGCAAGAAGTACATTAATTGTAGATAATTTGTGTGTAATTGTTTCACACTTACCTACTTACTTGTTTGCCAATGATCAAAAATTATTACCCACTTGGTAGCGTGTCAAGTGAATAAAGAATTGCGCACTGAAATTGAATTAAATAATAATTGACTTAAGCCTCCTTTTAGCGTACGAACAAATCAATAAATCATGCAAATTGCATTCTAATTATTCATTCAGCATACGTTAATTTATCGTATAAGGTTCTAATGCATATGCAATTTACATTTTTCACAGTTTGTAGCGCAGAATTTATTCTAAATATCAAATGAATTCCTCAACGTATTTCTTCGTACATATTTGATATTTTCAGTTATTATGGGGTTTTTAAATCAATCCAATTCAACAGCTTGCGATTTATTTACTTGCGGTGTGTTCCTCATGGTTGACTTTTTATTCCTTGTTGGCGGTCGACTACAATTCACTCTTTGCTCAACAGAGACTTTACGACGTGTAGATTTAACCATAAAATTTGCACCCCATATATTTTCATTTAATTGCGTGCGATTATAAAAGCCCAACAAGATTTATAGCCCTTCTCCGGGGTGCATGCATGTACCACAAGCGCACTTGAATCGCGTTCTTCAATTTTCATATACAATCGGCATTCGGTAAACAACGTCAATTTATCTGCCTATGATATACTCGACTGCGCATCGAATGATCTGCCTCTCAATTTCGCAAAAGCAGAAAAGAACTTGGAAGTTGGGAATCTTCATGCAACACGTTGCAACAAAGTTTCCCAGTTATTTACTCCACTCAAAGGTCCTAAACCCTGTCTTCTCTCGTACTCTTTTACATTTTCATTCTCAAGCCTTCGTCTACTCTTCTTTGTTTTCATGCATGTTGGTACAAAGTCACGAAACATCAATGCAGCGAATAAAGACAAGCTGTGTTATTATTGTTATTATCTTGTTCGCGAGTGCCTCAAGTCTTTGACTCCGCTTTCAATAATTACTGTGAGTAAAACATGAGCTTTACAAATATGGCGTAGGTACTCTTGTTGTTGCTGTTGTCTTATAGTCTTTATGCGTGCGTGCGTTGATCACAAACAAAACCTTTGAACGGTTTACTTCGCCATCCACATCTGTGTAGCAACTAATTGGTTTCTGTGTTTCGCGTCTTGCATCTCGCTTGGCTGCGAGCTTTGATATTCCAGATTGATTTATAGCGATTTGCAAAGAACTTGTGCCGTTGCTGTCTTCATTATCAAACCCATCTTTGCGCTTAGAGTCGACACAGAGCCGAGTTTTCTTCAGTGGCTTTTAACACCAAGTTGATTCGTGTTGTGATAACGCGAGAAAAGGATGAGAAGTAACTGTACTTACTTTGTCCTAAATGCACACGCTTCATCCACGGATAAATGTGCGGTGGATTCGAACTGCTGCCTCCTTTTGAATTGTTATTATTGCCGGATTTCTCATTGCTGGACGTCGAGCTCGTGCTGGAGGCCGGTGAGGAAAGGTTCTGCGATGCCGTCGAGGAGGCGGCCTGTTTGCCTTGTGGCGACGTGCTCACTGATAGCGGTGATGTCAGTCCGGAACTCTTTGTTATCGTGACGCTGCTGTTTCCGGTAGCAGAGTTTGACAGTGGAGGCGTGCTGCGGCTGCCAGGTGGACCGCCACTGGACGTGCTCAGGTCCTGCGGCGAGGACACACTGGCACCGCTAGCCGCCGACGTTGAATCCGCGTATTTGCAGCTGGCGGAAGGATTGAGCATTCCGGGACTTTGTGCGCCAGGACTCGCATGGTGCAGATGCGATTGCGGACCCAATCTTTGCGGCTGCAATTGCGTGTAATCGCCCATCGACGGCTGCAGATTGTGACCGGGTGCGGGCGTCGCGTAAGGATGCTGTGGATATTGCGGTGCGACCTGTGGAGGTGAATAGCATGCCGGCGGATAGTTGGCGGCCGCAGCTGCCGCCGCATTTGGATTATAGTAATCGCCGCCACCGGACGCACCTTGGTGTCCCTGGTCGGCAGCACCAGAACGTCCTTGCTGTCCATAGCACTGGGCCAACGAGTTGACGAACTGATAGGAACTCATTATGTTGTTCAACATTAATGACACTGCGAGTCTTCAATGTGCTTCGCGAAAAACTGACAATTCGAAAATTGTGCGCGTCGTCCAAACCACACGGCGATAATCAAACCATGTTTATGCAAACGATTGTGTCCACTGGCAATTGTTCACTCACTTAATTAAATAGAAAACACTGGCGCGCAACTCGGTTGACACTTAACTACTACAAAGTTCAGCACATGGAAAACAGGTGCACATGTTGTGACATTGTCACGATGGCTGAGAGATAGATGTATTCGTCTATTTGTAAATCTATGTGCGCCACGAAAGACAATCCGCGGTGTCGACCACTCCGATGTGAGTGTCTCGACACGACTGTTACACGTGGAGGCTTTTATGATAGTGATACGAACGGTTGCGAGGATAGCGAGAGCGTCAGGACGATTGCGTAGCGATGCCACGACTGTCCAATACCACACGTTGATTGGGTTTAGTAAGCCCGCGCGCGGATGTGTTGCACGGCGACGTCAACCGGAGACTTTCCACCAGCAGCAGCGAGCCCACGACCAAATCGGTTCGAGATAGTGGCAACTCCGAGTCGAGCTTGCATAGGCGCCGAACAGCTGAGGGAGATGGCTGTACTTGGTGGGGACCTGATCCTCGCGCTCGCGTTGTACGTGCGGCCTGTCCTGGCAGCGCAAGCGCGAGGTGGAGTTTCCCAACGACAAAAGGCGGGCTTTCAGTTGAGCGCTGCTTTTCCATCCTTGCCCGCGTTCAACGCAGGCCGACACACGGCGTCAAGGAGTCATCATCTAAACATAATCATGCCTCGTGCCTAGAATCAGCTGATCATCGAAACATGCTCAATAACACCTCAGTGTTTTAAATGACACGCCGGATTGTTTGAGCGCCACAAATCTCGGAGCAATAAACTCAAGTCGTAAATTTCGCACGGGTGCATTATTATGACAGTAGCCCGGGTCTATTAAGAAAACCAATGAATGCGCTACCTCCGGCTCCTCTATAGCCGCGCGGTGATTTATTGCGTCACAGCAATCCCCATGAAGCACCTCAACGACTAACCTCAGCTCGGCTCGTGAAAGACAACTAACAGTTCATAAACACCGACATTATCCGCAATTAACATTGATCCTCGGAGCAATTTGGAAAACGACGGAATCCAATAAGATCCGCAAGGACGACACAACAAGTTGTTATTACGCATTGTAGTGCTCGCTTCTCGGGAATGCTTTCAGTTTTCAGCGCTTTGGGTGAGCGCGCGGTGTCTGAGTCTGGCTCGCAACTCGGGCAATCATTAGTCATTCAACCCCTCAACAACATAACAAGAGTACACGTAACAGTCCGAACACGCATTTACGTACGCTCCATGCTACATATACACACGCAATGCAGATCAATGTGACGAGAACCTGAAGGTTTTCCATGGAACCACTATGCATTAAAATGCTTCTTTTCTCCAACTTGGAGGTGCAGACACTGACCCTGAAAATTGAATAGAAATTTGCATCTTTCAGACATTATCATCACATTGTCCTCGTGCTAATAGATGATAATCGCTGAATTCTTGTAAGAAAGTGAATTTAAGGGGTATCTACCTGACGAATTCACCCTACTAGTACCCGATAATTATAGAAGCAAACGTTGAAATAATTTAAGTGGTATTTTTCTGGTCAATATTAACTGAATCCGAGAGAAAACATGTTGGATGTGATGTATCAAAATATTTACAAACTTCATTCAACATGTTAGATTAAGCAAACATTGATGTTAATGTCTCAATATCAGATGGGAAACGTTTATGAACTTGGTGATCCTCTTCCTACATGCAAATGTAAATCTCGGTCTAGACACAATGTATAATTAAACACGTCAGCTGACGGTCTGTTTGACAGGCTCCTCTCATTCGGGACGTAACCATTTTCTCGCGTTCCAGTTAGGCAATAAACAAATCTATCAAGCAAACTCCTTATTAAATTTTGATCGAAACAAATATCGGCCATTAATTCATTATACGTGGTGCACGCGTTGAGCGGGTATGCATGGCTAGCTGCCGATACGAGAAGTAATGTCTTAATTACCTTCGAACCATTACCAATCATTAAACGTAATTAATCGCCATCTATATAATTGCGAAATTATTTAACCAGTTTGCATTTAAATGCTTCATAAATGCATCAGCTGCAGATAAGCTCACTGTGGTAGCGCATGCACCAAGTCATTATAGACGTGCCTCTAAATGCACGCACCTGGTTCTTGCATGCGCGTGCAAGAGCGAGATCACCAACTACCATATCAACATCAGATGAAAATAAGAACCCAATTGGGTTTTAAATCATCTCTCTCTCCGCGCCATGCAATCTCCGCCCGAGCCTCTCTCAATTGCTTGCGTATTAATATCCTTTCAATATAAGACGCAAACTTTTATTTATTATCGCTTTCTTCTCCGATCCTTTAGTTCGACTCCAACTACATACTTGATGTCTTAATTCTAAGATTTTAATGTGAATTATTTTAGTGAGAAACTGTATTTTTTGCAAAGAAGATTTATTAGATCCAAAGGGTGTCTTTCTATTCTATTACATTACTTATAACGTCGTGTAATTGTCATGTGCGAACACTTGTTGTGGGTCTAATGTAAAATAAAAATTTGATGCCATTCATTGTTCATGACTTGTATGTATGTATGTATTTTGATTCTCGTCCTTAACGAGCGTATCGCCTGCATGCATGCCTGACAGCAAGCGTAGGAAGCAATTATTTCTATATTTTAAGTTTTTTCTTTCGTGAAAAATAACTCATGTGCTGAAAACGCAATATGTAATTCAATTAACGGCGTGGCAAATTGACTGGAAGGATAGCAATGAAAAACTAAAATAAATTATCTTTATTAATTAGCATGAATATATTTAAATGATAGCGTAATTGTAAAGAGCGCATAAATCACTTAAAAGATGATAAATGCTGTATAAACAAATACCCATGACTATGGGTTAAGTTTTATAGTGTTGTAGTAGTCTGAGGTCAGTTTTACAGATGGCTTGATCGATTGAGATGCTCCCACCTCACGGCAAGTGAATTACGAATCCCCGGGAGGAAGCCGAAGCAAAAAGCAAAAATAACAAATCATTAATTATTCATCATCCATGCACAATATTTGTATCAAATCATAAATCACCAGCAGCGCGATGTAAACTTGCGCCAACTTTGTTGTGCTTATAGTTGAGCCCAATTTGCTATAACAATTGAATATTTGTTAAACAATTTCTAAGGACTCGCCGTGTATGCGAACATGGCGAGACGTATGCATACTTTTGTATGGCGGTCGATTTGGGTATGTACATTGGGGAGGGTTAAAAGAGTAAGTTTCAACCGAAAATGGCAGATCCATCTTGCGTTTGACAGCGTGGTCGGGTAATCCATCAGCAGTCGTCCTGTTTGGCGTTCCTGGCAAATGCAGTTTGTAGTAAGCGTGTGCACGAATGAGCGCGTGCATGGAAATACAACCCCCGCCGACAATGGATGCAAGGACGAACGCCGCAGCGTGGAAGCGAGAAAGAATCGGCACGGTGTTCGCTGTGTTTCGGGAGACACGCAGCTTCAGACATTGAAACGCAAGTGAATGTTGCTTTTCACGCGCAAAAGTGTTGCTACTATTGCAGGACAAGCGCGCACACGTTGATGTGTGAAGAGACACGCTGACTGCCGGTGCTGCCGTGGCCATTGGAAGCTTTGTATCCTCGACGCGACCCTCCTGTCAGGGTTACTGGAACACGTCACAGCGAATCTATTATGCAACAAATACGTAAGCGATACGCTCGCAAAAACATTGCGTATTGCCAAATTTGGAGAAACACGGCGCGCCGCACACCGTGTATTGGTTGGCAGGGCGCAATCAATCCGATCGGTGCACGCCACGACATTCAAATTCAGAAGCAGCCCACTGTTTTGATTGTGAGAACAGTTCGCTGGTGCCAATTCAGATCCCGGCGTATTCATGTCGTTCGTTTTGAATGGCGTTGAATGTGACTGGCAGCACACACTGTCGCAAGCATATGCGAGCAATGCGAGAGTTGGCTAATGGAACTCTTATGTCGCTTTAAAATTTTTAATTAATTTGCCACCTATTGTGCAAGCATTCAGCAAAATCCCAACCTGAAAATCGTATGAAATACCATCGCTTACTATGTATTGAGATAAATATTTGTGATTCACTTTCCCTCGGGTTGATGAAGTTATTGAGATCTCTGCGCTCGGTAAGACTAAAATCCATTACGGACGCGTTGCGCGCATCGTCTTGTGATGGTGGGCGATCATCGGCGAGCTATCGTATGATTTATGTTACGGTGGACAATGTGAACCATTAAGAGGTTCAATAACGATGATTAAGCTACCTCTCCCTCGACGTACGCACGCACGTTTTGAGCCGAAGAACATACACGCGCTCGCCCATCATGCACACACGCGCTCTGGATATTCCTTCAAACATTTTCTCGCAACTTCCGAATTCTTCCTCTATCGATGCATGCAATCTATGCATGTGTGTTTTCAGCGCATTCGAGCAGCTCTAGATTATTGTTGCCGCCTTTCAGCAGGAATCGACGCGTTCAGCCTGCAGTTCTGCGTCTTATCACGCAAATGCACTTCAAGGATCATTTATATTAATATTGTTACTCATTATACCAACAATACTTACTACATTTTGCTTTCTATTTACATTCACGAATCATCAAAATTTAATCATGTTTTCATCCATTATCGGACCTCCTGATGTAAAGCAGGCGAACTTCAGAATATTCTTATTTCTGAGAAATTTTTATTTAAATACTCGAATTGTATCACTTATTGGGACTGAAATACAAAGCACAATTCATTTAAATGTTTTTCGTATTAATCAGACTGGTCACGATTAAAAGTAAGCAAACGCGTAAGAAGTTAAATTGATCTGTTTGAAGATCAAAAGAATAAGTTGCTCCAATATATTATTCTATGAATGTACTACAAATCTTTCACATAACTCACCTTGGTGGTACATACTTAAGTCTAGACCGGTGACTTAAGTACATTTTTTAAACTCAAACGCAATGCGGATCACTGGCGACCAAACGCGGCGTATTGTTGACCGAATGCCAAAGCGCTTCGTGCGCATAATTAATGATGATACCAACGATGTAAGATTAAATACGACACTATGACATTGTTCGCTCGTGATGGTCCGCATGTCTGAATTCAATGGCGGCTGATATCTGATGTTGCAATGTCTGTTTCACTTAGCTATCATTGCATTGCATCGCTTTGTTTGTCTGCGCTTTGCATCTTGGTTAAAGCTGCCTTTCACAAGCGATTACTTCGATGCTTATTATAACCTAAAAGTAATACAACTATCGCGATATTAACGATTCAAATAAGTACATATTCACTTTCTATCTCAGCTTGGAAATTTGCACGTTACACTCGGTCATGTTACAGTAAACTAAATGGCGAGCATCTTAAACGTCAAGGTTTCAAACGTTGAAAAATTGGGCGTAGAGGGGTAATAAATGCAGCTGCATTCGCCTTGGAATTGCGTTCATTGTATAACTTTTTCCCCCAGAGGCAAAGAATTTCTTTGGCTAGGTAGTTGGCCAAAAACGACAAAGTCAAACTACGATTCAGGCAAAAGATTGGAATGAATTGGCAACCTTGAAACCCTTTCAGTTATTTGTCATAATATTGAATCCTATGAGACTCATCATTATTTATTTAATTAAAAATCTAAAAGTTCTCTTCATATACGAATAAATAAATATTTAATCTCTATCTTATAAATTAGTGACTCGATTGAACGGCTCAAAATGAATGAGTGTATGTACAGAATGTAAAGTATTTTGATTAGAAGCTCCCGGGCGTTGGAAATCGCTAACATGTTGAGGCCAAGTGCCGGTCTGGCATCTCATTAACTCGAAAATAATTATTTTGCGGTGTCGCGTAGTCGAAATCGTATTGGCACGGCCTCGGCTGCTCGACAACGCCGGTGGCGGAAGGATTCATTAAGTCCGCACCGGGCGATTGGTTGATATTGAAATCATCGTCAAAGTCGATTTGCATGGCAGCCGGCACGCCAAACTTATTATCTTTCTTCGCCTTCATCCGGCGATTCTGGAACCAAATCTTGATTTGCCGCTCGGTTAGGCACAATGCGTGCGCGATCTCGATGCGGCGGCGGCGTGTCAGGTATTTGTTGAAATGGAATTCCTTCTCGAGCTCCAGCGTCTGGAAGCGCGTGTACGTTTGGCGGGTGCGTTTGCTTCCCCCGCGTCCTTCGCCATCGCCGCTGCCGCCGCCAATTCCTGCGGGCGTGCCTCCACTGCTGTTCCCACCTAGAACGAATGCGCACATTATGAGTGCCTTCTTGTTGCGTCACTCGGGGACTGATAATTTGCATAAAGAAATGATTTGCTTTCGAACGATTTCCAATTTCAAACGCCGAGGTAATCGCTCGGAAGAAACTTACCATTACTATGAGCGCCCTTCATCCAAGGATAGTAGTTGTTTGGCAGTTCCGGACTTCCTTGCGGTGTATCAACATCTTTGGTATGCTTGTAGGGGTTGCTAAATGGATACACGATTTTTTTGTCTTTAGGCGCGCTCAAAAGTGCCCGAAGTGCTGGCGAATCTCCACTCGCTGAAGGTGAGTTCCGCGATTTGGGTGAGGTGGAAGAGGCGGTTGAAATGGGAGATATCATCGCATCGCTAGATTCGGGTCTTGTTCCTTGTTGGCTCACGGCGAACTTGTTGGAAGTACTCAGATCATTAGCGCTGGGACTCAGGCGCGACGAATTGTTATAAATCGTTTGTCGACAAGTGTCGTAGGTATTTAGATACGTTTCCTGTTTGAATTCGCAGCTCGATGTAGCGAGAGAAGACTTTGGTGACAGCGACTTGGCTGTGGGTTCGATATGCGCGCCCAGTTGCTGCATTGACGAGTGATTCCCTCCATCAGTGAGCTGATGAGCGTCTTGCTGACAGAAACTCTCACCGACCGTGTGCGTATTCTTAGCATACGAATTGTACTCACAATGTCTGTTATTGTATCTTGACGTATTGTAGTAGTCACCATATTCCGATCTCTGATTGTGTTCGATATGCATTGGTGGTTGTTGTTGTTGTTGTTGTTGTGGCTGTTGCATTGACGTCAATGAATGTTGATAACCATATGGATTAAGATTGGCACCCGTTTCAAATGGTGGTGTTAGGTTCGCATAGCTTTGGTAATTGTAAAACTCGCTAGCGTCCTGTCGATTGGCGTTAATCACCTGATTGTTTCGAAAGGATTGGTAAAATTGCTGATTGGCAGCCTGCCAGTAATCGGTTGAGCTTTCCGCAACACTCATCTCTGTCACGTCGTTTGCACTGAAAACACTGGACGCGTCAAAACATCAATTAAATCACTTAAAATTGTTTGAAATCAAATCCACTCGATCACTTTGTTGCCTCACACGGTAGTAAGTTAGGTTAGTGCTGCGTGCGTGGTGTTCTCTCCTGGGGTACGTGCGATCAGTTCTTGGTCAAACTCCCGATGCGAATGTGGCACGATTATGGCACGTTCCATGCCATCCGCGCCGTGTCGATAAATGTTAAATATTGTCAACCTTATTTTCCCCCAAAAAGTCGAACAGTAAAGGCCGACAATGATACTGTCGCTGTGCTGTACCATATTATATGGCATTATTTAGTGCGCTTTGCTTGTATGTGTCGCTGGGTCCTTTCGCTCTCCTTTTGTGCCCCGCGTTGTAAATGCACTGGAGGGGTGCACGTGATTGCACCCCCTCGGCTTGATTGTACGCACGACGCGACGAGTTTGCCCGCTTCTTTTATTTCCACGGCCAGCTGCTTTTGTGAAATTTGGCTGCGAAAGAGCGCCACACGCCACCCCCACCGATCGACGAGCAAAAATCCAAAAGCACCCCAACATGCTTTCATTTTCATTTATTTAATCGAACCCCAATCGCTACGATTTATCGCCAAAATTCGCACAGTGATCAATACAATCGATTGATATTTGCCATTTTTGAAATTGCTTTTTACCTACCTTCTTGTCGTCGTTTCCAGAGATGTAAATGTAGGTCACCGTAACGAAACTGAAAACGAAAACGATTTGCTGCAAGTAGGCCACATGACTTTGAAACTTCTGAGAAAATCTCAGTGAAAAGATTCACTTTTACAACGTATTGTTCGGTTTATTGGACGTTAATAACCGTAAATGTAAATATTTTACGTGTTTACAATGCTTTAAACGACTAATTGCACTGCATCCACGCTTCCTTTACACTTTTACTGAATCGCAATGACAATCTTTTCCTTTATGGCTTTTCCGCGCGCGCGCCGACAGCACGACTCGGGCAATAAACGACGCGACAACGAAACGTTTCGCTAAATTTTCTTTCACTGCTCAAGAATAAGATAATTTACAACCGTTTGACTTTTCCATCATCTCGTATGAAAACAAGCGTAAATATTTGCCCGAAACTTTTAGGAAACGATGAACGTTTAGAAGTTTCTCATGAAACTGCCATAAGAAATGGTGGAAACGTAGCGTTATTTAAAAAATATTAATTATATATAATTGAAGGTAATGTGCACTTGCACGTCCGTATTAACAAGTCCATAAATTATAGTTATACTCAAATTTAGATAAAAATATGCATCATAAATTACGGACATGGTCAGTCAAGTCTGCAGAGTGTTAATTTAACGCACACTCGTGGTTTCAATGAGTGCGTGCAGATATGATTTCACACGCGAACGCAATTTGATTGTGAATGAAGTGCAGAATTGCATGCAATGGATGACTGTTTGAGGCAGTCCCTTCGAAGCGTACGCTTTCTCCAAATGTTGCTCATTTTTGTGCAAATGTTAGGTTCGACCCCCTGATCTACCCCAATTTCTGATATATCTCAATACAAATATACTTTTTTACACTGAGAGTTTCCAATTGCAATTCTCCAAAATATATTACTAATATATCCAACATGAATCAATTAATTACATGCCAGCGTATTTTATTAAATGTGAAAAATTATCTTGGTGAAAATATAGTTTGGAACACTTTGTATAATTTGCTAAGTTGACTTCTGAAAAGCCAGATGCATTCATTTGCGGATTACTTTATTCCCCTGGTTTTGTAATGAAATAAATTTATCAGTGCTCCTGAAATATTTTTTCGAATTAACGACGAGGTGAATAGCCTTTTAAATATTTCTTATCAGATGCGTGTGGTTGTGGTGCTTTTATTAGAAGAAATTGTCATTCCATGTCCACATGTCTCTTGAAGAAATGCGACATTATCAGTTGCTCCTGATCTTTATACGCGCAAGACAACGCTCTATATTATCTCGGCAGCTATCTTCACGTTGCGCTGAAGAGTTGTGCACAAATCGTTGTTTCAATGAGTAACATATTGTCTTATTGTTCGGAAGGGTGGCGAAGTGTCTTCGAAGGTGGTCCCCTCGTCAACTCTAAAGCCTCGAGCGCAATATACGACTTGTAAGACATTCTATGCATATCGGTGCATCACCCTTGAAGCATCATTGTGTCATCGGCCTCAACTGCTTGTCAAACAAGTATTATGCATTTTAATTACTCAAATCTAATTATTCAATAAATATCAACACTTTAAATCGGATTTTCGAATTGTACGAACATTGGATTACAATTGGCTCAGTTCGGATGGATTAGGAAGCACAAAATGGTTGGAGTTTTACGGGGATAAGCCGCAAATGGGGTAAAATCTGCAAGTAATCATGGGTATGGCCGAAATCCTCGCAGATCTCTTGAATGCACCGATGAATGAGTGACAGGCGGCATGGTTCGTTGGCCGAAATGGCATGGTGCATATCATCCAGTGCGTGCGCGCGCTCTTGCAGCTCGCTGAAATGGGAAACCTTGATGTCACGTCACTGGGGGTTCGGCCATTCCTCCTGTCACTCAACGTGTCAACGTTGAAATTTTCGAATGTCGGCCGAATTGTTGTTGTACGCTCCTATTCAATTTCAATCTGACGATGCTCATTGGAGCATTTATTTTTCAATTCATTGTTGAAGCTTTTTAATTGAATGATAATTCCACCTCGGATTTAGGTAGCCGCTAACGGATTATAATATACGACATGAAGAGATGGATCATTAGTATTTCTTTGGAGGAATGTGATCGGGCAACAAACGTCGGTAATGAAGTTGGAATAGTAAGAATTTCTACTTTTTATCGAACGCTTCCTGGCTTTGGAAGTGAATATTCTGTGGCTTCCAAATTTAAATGAAATGATTAATCTACATATATGAATTGCATTTAAAAGTCGTGCCTTTTAGTTCGCGGGCGCGAATTGCATTGAATGACGGCTTCGGCTGACGAACAGTTTGAAGACTTGAAAAGTATCGGAGTACTCTTGCGCGCTATTTACTCGCGCGAAGCCGATGGCAAAGATGCCAAGGGCTCAACAACAACGCTCTGGTATGCGTTCGTTTGACGGGGTCTCGCGTTTGGTTCGTGCCCGATGGTTTCGCAACGCTTCAAGTTCACTTTGAGCGTACACAGGCATCGACACACCAGGCCAGGCGAGGAACAACAACACGCGCTCTGGCAGGGTATCAAAGCAAGAGCACCCAGTTGCTCTCCGCTAGTCTACTCTTCTTTTCACAATTTGGCATTCGTACGGAATACAATTCATCAACGTCAACGGCTGTTCGGCTGTTCCACAACGGGACTGCGCGACGCGACGCGCTCTATACACGCGCAGTACTGCTTGTTTTCAACATCCCTCGGGCGCCCTGCGCGCACGCAAATTCGAAATGTAATCGGGAAGTGTGCAGAAAGTTGCTACAATCTTCAAAAAATTGCAATCGGGCAAACAAGTCATTAAGATTCAATGAATTTGATTAATATATTCATCGTGAATGTATTAGAATCATTATCGCCGTTATGATATTAGGGGTTGCATCTCGAGGGTCTATGAATTCGCGGGCGTCAGTGTCAATATCGGTTTTATGTGGTCGCGCACATAGTTTCATACAAATAGTTTTTTCTTCACCATTTGGACACTGTTGCAGTGTGCGTGGATGCGCGCAGCGTACAAAGGGCATGAGACTTGGTGGTGTTGGTGTTACATTCGGGGGTTTCTCCCCTTGCAACCCCGAACAACCGACAACATCCCCAATGCTTGTCGGCTATATGGATGGACGATTTTTGTCATTTATTATTGGGCATCGTTTACAATTGAATTTCTCCCACATCTATACGGACGCCTTGTGCACGCTCTCTCCGCGTAATAATACAATGCGCTCACGTTTTTGCATCTTTCCATCAATTTTCCTCCGCGGTAACACTTTTCCACAAACAATTGAATGATGGTTGATGATAGTTATATGTGACATGCGTACACTCTATATGCAGATATCCGCAAAGCGCAACCATTTCAAAACTGCCCCAAAATTGCGGTTACGCAACAGGAAAAAAATTGAGCGACGTGAAATAAGTTTGGAAGTAGTAAAGTTACATATTTGACTGACAGACAGTTTTCGTATTTTGCGCATTTTCGTGTGTTGCACGCGTCAAGTTTTCCTTCAACTTCGGCGTGCCGCCGTTTAGCTGTTTTCCTGTCCGCTCCTGAAGTATGAAATTCGTACGGAGCAAGTTTTCGAAACGCTTCGCATGAATGGCATGCAGGGTTTCTCGTTTCCATGACACCCACGTCTACTGGTTGTTATATTCGTGAATTGTTTCTCTTGAAATTTTTGCGCTGAAATATGAAGAATGCAAAAATATCGATTAGCAATTGCGTTTCAGCGAGAGTGACAGATAAAAAGTGCGTATGTACTTACGCCGAATGACAAATCGTATGGGAAATGGGTATTAGCAAGTATTAGGTAATAAGTTAATGGGTAATTTGCGTGACCGGAAATTCGCATTTGCTTGGGCTTTTCATCCACACTGGGCGAAATCATACAAAGTCGAGTCGAGTCGAAGAATGCAAAGGCCAGTCAGGTAGAGCGCGAACGTTTGCTCGCGCGCGCGCGCGTCAACCAGAATAATTTCCAACGATAGATTTTAAATGGCATTCATAAATTTTGTGCGTTTAGCAAACCCGACTCTACGTACTATAGGTATATTCAATTGCACCTGAACGAAGGGTGGTCAAACACGCTTAAAAGGGAAAGTCAATTTGTTTACAATTCATAAATTATATCATCGCATAAAACTTTTCAGCACTTCGCGATGAGAGCTTTGCAAGAAAGCAAATAGCAAACTAATCGTTTATTGGGGGTTGTTAATTGTCTGGATTTGCACTCAGCGTAACGTTGAACTTGTCATTTGCAGTTCTTGTACTTTTTGCGTTCCTCCGAGTCCGCACGACAATTAAGTCGAAGAAATAATGATTTTCTTTTCTCATGCATGAAAACGCCTAAAAACTTAATTGATTATATAATTCAATTACTTAATTCAATTTATTTAATGTATGTTTAAATAATGATTAATGATCCGGCGTTGCACTAATTGATGAAACAATAATAATAGTAATACGTAGGTACAAATTGCAAGATAATAGTTTTCGTCCCTCCCACGTTGTGCTGATCCGAAAATATGTCTTCATCCCAACCTATTAATATGATGCCTATTTAAACCGACGCCATTTGGCGAATGAGCGAAATTAATAGCAAAATTTAAAATAATGCGCCTTGATCCTTGCCCATGAACATTCCTCCACACTTATGCGCTCACTGAGTGCGCGTTTTAATGGTGTACTTATTAAAGAACGCGTTTATATAAGCAGCGCCAGCCTCCACCGCATGTGAAGATGCTTGCGCAAGGTTGAAATGGTAAAAAAATCGCCGGATGGACATAAATTTGAATGCATGAGTCGCACAGCATTGTACGGCACATTCGTCATTTGCCACTGACATTTGCCGCTACTTAAACAGTTCTGTTCTATTCTTTATTCACTACGTTTTATTTGCTTTCATAGTCCCACTGAATTTTGATTTTTAAATTATTATTTTTAACTCGACTTAATCCGTAAATAATTATTAAGAGTGAATGGCAAGTTGTTAAATTCGATTAAATTTAATTGGATTGTGAATATGTATTTCAACTTTAAGTCGCATTCGTACAATCGACAGAGAGACACCATACCGGCGTTACGCATCATAAATATTCACTTATGTTTCTATTAAAACTTAAAGCTACACCGACATTGTCGCAGGCAATGTCTCATTTGCTCTTTTCGTAGGCGACGATGCCGTGCCAGTCGTTCCTTGTTTATATCTGGGGAATTAAGTAAAACAGCTTAAATATGCAGGAAAATAGTGCGTCTTCAAAGCGAGCGCGCGTGTCGTGCATGAGTGACGCGTGCGCGCATTAAAGAAAATCGCTTAATTCTCTAATGTGGCCAGTGCGGGCAAAGTGAATCGTCAAGAAAATTTTGGGCAACCCATAAATGCGCTGGCAAGCTTCCGATGATGACGTCGTAAAAACGTAAAAAGAAACACGGGGAAAAATGTGCGTTGCAGCCAAACTAAACAAGACTTTAATTAGGTGGAACGATTGTCTACGTGCAGCAACAACAACTAACAAATTTGTTTTTATTTTAAGCCACTTATGTTCTAATGTTCGCTATGCTAGTTAAACATAACTGAAGACGAGAAAATACGCGAGTTTCATAGAAAAAAACGTAGAGATTTTTTATACTTACCGGATATGTGACAAAATTAGCTAAAATGAATGCCATCCTAAGGCGCAAATGCATTATGCTTGAGATTTGCTTGTCTATCATTTAAAGATGATGATTTCATTTTGATTTTCTTCTGAATGCCACGCATCAAATAAGCACACAATTCGTACGCAGTTTTTGTTATAACCATAATTAATAAGAAATCAGTAATGCACGTAAAGTATCATAAATTATATATCGTTGTGCTGGCTTAAGTCGCCTGCGTGCATGAACCGCGTGCGTATTCACTTCTTCATCAAGCATCTTAGATCCTGATGGCAGGTTTATCTTCAACGCTTAAATCCGTCTTGTATTATTATGGTGTTTTCGCATGCACAGCGACTTACTGCCATCTTCCTGCATTTCAAGCGTAGTTATAATAGCGCAAAGCTCATTGCACATTGATGCATTAATAATCACAATGTTTTGACGTTTATAACTGGCATATTATTTGAAGATATGCAACATCTTGCTTGAGGACATACGCATTAGCATTAAAATCCTCGATTTCACAACTTGTTTCAGGGCGAGAATTTCCAAAATATTATTTTCAGGTGAGACGTGCAGTTTTGCATCATCAGGGCGCACACGTTTTTAGAGGAGTTGGGGATGCATTCAGGTTTATCCTGCAGGAATGCGGGATACATAAGCGGAAAGAAATTCAATTGATCTTGTCCGGCGCGAACCGACGTTTCGCGATAATCCATCTTCGTCAACGGACGCGTTTCAGCGTCGGGACGACGTTTCGGGGGCGCCAAGGCTTCGTCCTCATGCTGCTCCAGCACATCCAACGTACACCTACGCTCTTTACAAACCAGCCGATAGATCCATTGAGCTGAAACATCAAGCAAAATAAAGCAACTCTCACGTCGCTCTGAGCAAGCAAAAGAAGAAATAACCCCGAAAGAGATAACTGTCAAAAACGTCCACAACTGATGGAACAATTATTCGGACATTTTCCATGATATCTTATTTAGGATTCATGTGTACACAGTTTTAATTATAATATTATGCATTGCGTGCAAATTAGGTTTTAATTAGATGTTAAATTAGGCGTTGCTTTGAAATTCTCACCTGGAAATTATTGAAGCATTCCAGTGCTCGGCTATTATAATTAAGTCGTGAGCAATGAAGCGTTAATATGCGTTTCAAGTGCAATGACACAGTGTTTTAACCACCTAAGTATTCTAGCATTACGAGCATTTTCACTACAAAGTAAGCTCGAGTTTGATGTAATTATTGATTCACTTTGGTTGATTAATATTTGTGAAAATGCTTCATGATAAATTGCGTTTTGAATTCGAGTACTTACTGCAAAGTTTAAAATAGGTATTATAAATATTTGAAGCACTTTGTATGAGCGTAAAGTACTTTAGAAGAAATTTACTTTGCTCACATTGCTTACACGCATTGTAATTACGCTTATGACTTGAGAGTATAATTAGTTTTAACGCCGACAAGTTTTTCTCAATTTTCAAGCGCATTATTACTTTAAAGAGCAAAAACACTGTTTCAAGACAAATTATAAACTATACGTTGTATTGTTTCTATGTTTGAAACTATTCGACGCGGAGAAAAATGATTAAAGTTGGATTTGGAATTTTTAGGGGTTGCAGATTCATCGACATCTGTTGGTTGATGCTCCAAACGCGGCGTGCACCCTACGTGCAAAGTTTCAGCCGTGAAATCAGCAATTTCTATCCCTTAGCAGTGCCATTTGCTTGCACCGACCGAAGTTACAGTCATCAACTGTAATGGACGAACATTTATCTTTATTCCAAAGCGAAACCATCGCACGTAAATGACTATAACAAACCTGTCCTTGCAAAATAATATAGTTGGAAGCGATTTTGTACTTTACACGCCAATAAAATGGGTTCAAAACCAATACAGACATTGCGAAAAACGCACAATTTTTTGGTGGTTTACTCTGCGCGCGCCCTCTCTCTGTGTGGCTAAAAAGGAGCAGATTGGGGGATGAAGATCAATAGCTTGTTTGAAATTTCATTTGTGCATGACAGCAAATAATGCGTTGCCATTTTCCACATAATACTATAAATTTGCCACAATGGCTAAATTATTATGAACTGCGGCGTAATAGACTTGTTTAGATTTTTAACTTTTTAACAAGACACCTCTTGGTGCTGCGGTAATGAGCAGCTTGGGAGTTTTGATTGCACTCCTTAGAACGGATTACAGTGTGGTGGAAGTAAAAGCTCAAAACTTGGTTGGTTGGCGATTACCATGGCGGAAAGGAATGAAAAAAATTGTTGCACGCAATTGCAAACCCCAACCCATAATTTCAAGCATGTCGCATATGCATGCATGGCGTACGCTTAGATCTTAATTTCAAATGAAATCCGATATGCTAATTTCCATACGTAGGGGTTGCTCAACTATTTTAACCATAAAATCACACACAATGCGAATATAATGTGATAAAATACGAATTACTTTCGACTTAAGTCAATTCCTTGTTCGTTTGTTCGAATTGAATGAAACAATCAAGCGATTTAAATATTTAAATTTAACATGGACAACTGCGCGGTTCGGTAATATTCTTGTGGCGTTCAAAAACAAGTTTTTATTTGCAAATAACAGAAAGTTGTGTTGCCATGTTTGTTGAGGTCCTTCGCCGCCCGCGTGAATGTTTTGCGTCGGTTGTAGCTGGCGCCGCCGCCGCCTCCTCCCCCGTATTTCAATCTTCTTTCTGGTCCCCAGCACTGGCGCACAACGGCAGAACGTTGATAAATTCGATGTAATTTTTCTTCGCCGGTTGCCAGCGCGATGCAGCCATAGCAGCACGAAGAGTTCGAGTTTGCCGCTGCTGTTGCGGCGCGCCGTCTAACGCCGCGGCGCTCTTCGTTGCAAAAGGGCGCAAGAACTAAAATAGTCTTTCTCCAGTCATCATCTCTTTGTGCTACGATATACAT
Source organism: Anaulacaspis nigra (assembly GCA_030264675.1). Classification (NCBI taxonomy): domain Eukaryota; kingdom Metazoa; phylum Arthropoda; class Insecta; order Coleoptera; family Staphylinidae; genus Anaulacaspis; species Anaulacaspis nigra. Next base: position 160,628 of record JARJDV010006986.1, on the reverse strand, counting down.
AGTTCCAATTCTCTATAAACTAACCCTACATTAAATTAATAATTTACCATTTCTAACGCTCTCCAGTTAAGTCATACTAAAAAATCTAGAGAATTTGAATAGTTGCAATGTGATTGAAATATTGTATATTTTTGGAAGCTTTTATACTTGAAGTAAGTAGATGGAAGCAGCAAAAAACTCTTTTTTGTTTCGCCATCTTCCATAGAGTCCCAGCCTACTGCTCATTCCTCATTTGGAGCGTCTTTCAAAACGCGCTGGCAATTTTTTGTCTTTGCGCAGCGGCGCAAAACACAACTAAGCAATGGAGTTGATGCGCTCATTTTTTGCCCTCTTCCTGATTGATTGCCGCATCTAATTGCAGAATAACTCCTTTGGAAATCGTTGAATTTAACTGTAAAGTGAAAGAGCATTAAATTCGGCTGGTGCAGCAAAGGTTCAAAAATTCAACGAGTCAAGATGGTAACCTGTGATGTGGCGCATTGGTAACAAATGCGGCGGCGCCTGCTAATTGCCCATAATGTAATTGCAAACAAAGTAATCACGGCAATTAGTTCACTCTTCTTCCTAGATGCGAATGAGGCGCGACGTTTCGTTCGAATTTTTGCCTTGAAATTCCATCTTGTACGTGCATTGGCAATGCGCTGTTGATTGTACTCTTCGCCGCCTCTTTCCGCCGCTCCCGAGCGTTGCGTTGTGAAGAACTGTCTTATTGCGAGCTGTCGCCGTTTTAATCGCCCGTGATTTTCTTAAACGGCTGAAAAGTTGTTAGCACCAGGCATTATGGCAAAGATTACCATGATTAGTCTTTGAGGTTTTCCCTCATTGCTCGTTATGTGAGTCTCGTTACCATTTACGTTCCGCCATCAATTCTAACAACTCTTCTTCTTCTTCTTCTTGTTCTTTGCGTCTCTCATGGCCAGAGTTCTTACGCGCGAGCGTGAGGAAATTAGAGGTGAGGCGTCATCAAATGCTTAGTCTACATATTGTGCGCGCCGAAAACAGCCAACAACACCTAAAAACGATTTCATTGAAACGCCGAACTGCAAGTGCTACTCGAAAGAAATAACTTACGAGCAATGCATTCGAAGGAATCCGAAAGAGTTTCACGGTTTGCGTTCTATTTTAATGATGAATTATTAATGCTCTCCGTGTTCGGCTGTATAAAGTTAGGAAAAGCAAAACTCACGAAAAAAAGCGTAATTAAAAACGCATTTAGCAAACTAACCAAGTATTTATGAGCGTATTTAATCATCGAAATTGCTTTTTAAATATTATTTTCGAAATTGTTTTCGGTGTCAGGATAAAAATAAATATCCAACCGAAAAGAAATGGCTGCGATGGAAATTGTATTTTTATAACACAATCCAGATTAAATTAGAACTCGCGAAGAAATTTCGTAATCACAAGTTAATTTAGATAAAAATTAATTAAATTTCGAAACGAAATATGCGCAACTACGGCACAATCATAAATTCGAGTTAATAAAAGTAGAAAACGCAAGCGAAATAAATAAAAACAACACACATATAAAACTAAATGGTAATGCGCATGAATACAATGTAAAATTATCCAACATTTCCGTTTACACGTGAAACACGACGTGTTGCTCCTTATTCCTAACAATTTATATTCTTTTTTTCTTGCTTTCATTCTTTTTGCTCTTTATTCACGCTTTTCGTTCGTAACATTACGACGATAAATAATAATTAATATGTGTATTATAATGTTGTTTATCATTTTTATTTTCAAAAATAAATTATCAACATTCTACACATCATAATACGAGGCTCGGCCAATGCGACGAACAAGTTTTTTGCTTCATTATAACTAAAGTAAAAATATTATATATGCATATAGGATAATTATGAAAATATCTTGTATGGCGAATAATTTTCACGTGAAAATAATGTAGCACTAATTACGTCCTCATCGTCATCATGTGGTGGTAATTATGAATCTTATCAAGATTACTTTCGTGTTGTATTATTTCCAACACATACGCCATTGCACTTTTTGCTACTTAATTTATTTCATTTTCATTGACGACGAGGCGAGTGTAAATGTTATTACGTGCGCTTGCTGCTTTAAAATATTCAGAGGAGGAGAGCGAAAAAGTAAATTAATTGCTGTTACATTAGTAGCCATCGATCAATATATTGATCAACGGGTGTGAGTAAATTTCAATGAGATGGAAGCGATTGTAACGAGTTTTAGGGACGTCTTTTCAGGGAGGCATTTACAGCGATGCTTCAGCTACTTGCATTAGCCTAAGTATGGGAATGCGTAGCGCGAAGAAAAATGTTCGTCATAAGTTATTGTCACGACGACGCGCCGCAATATTTGTATTTGTATTCGCCGCTGTGTTTTGTCCCGCACGCTTATGCCGAGCTTCGCTACTGGGGAAGTTTGGAAATATTAAGTTTTTCCTTTACGTTTTCGCAATCCCACCAACCAAAACCCACCTTGAACGTGCGTATAAACACTAATCATCCATCATTAAATTACATAATGGCTGTAGGTATTTAAAGATAACATTACTTCTTCTCAGCTGAAAAAATTAAATAAACGCGCAGGTAAAACATGTGGTGAGAACTATCATTTCAACGCATTTTAATAAAGACATTTTGTAATTTTTCGGGTATTAAATAAATATGCATAGAGTTTTTGCTGCGTTGGTGAATTAATGCCGTGCGACGAAAATGTTTTCCCAAGTCATTTAGAAAATATTAAAAGAAGTGTAATGGCTTCATCATGATAGTCTTTTAATAATTATAAATTATAAATTTTGTTAGCGTTTAAAATCACATTTCTAATGCATGCATTGCGGTTATTTTATAAAAGAATGTGTACGAAACAACAACCACACGTTAGATTGAAACAAAGTGCATAAGATTCTTTTATTTATTATGAGCTGAACATTGGGGGCGAACAACGCGAGTTGCTGAAAAATATGGCGCGCACGCGATGTATGCATTAACAGTTTAGACTGCCGCCCCCTCTTGAAGGCGCATGAATAGCAGGCCAAACAAAAATACGAAAACAACAAAATATTGTTTACTGCAACGACCCGAGATGAAATAACTAAAATAAACGCGCGGCTCGGTGTGCAAATGAAGCGCAATAATGCGTTGCGGTAAGTTTCTCTTAATGCGCATTTAATTGTTTGCTAATCAATAACAACAAACGCACCACGCATATAATTTTTGTGGTTGGGTAAATTATTATTTGACGCTGGCACGCAATGTAAATTTTTACCAAATTTAGGTTAAATACATTGTACGCACCTAAGCTTTTGGGCACGTGCGAAAATCAAAACACTAATGCTTCGTCCACCGCGAAAAGATTTACGGCCATCATATAAAATTCACTCGCTAAAAGGGTCGTTTTGTTGTTTGTTTGCACATGCATTCCCGTTTGTACAAAGACACCGGGACCCTCGAACCTGTCCGAACGTCCCCAAGTCCTCATGTTTCCTGCGTCCTCGACTTCTTAGTCCGTGCAATGATAGCGTACACGGCTTACAATCATGTTCCATGTTAAGTCCGCAATGCTCGTTCGGTTGGGTTGCGTATTGCCGCCGGTGCCGGCAGTAAGATTTATATCGGCACTTGGTGCGTAAACACCATGCACACACGCGTCCTGAAGGGCGCTATTCCCTTGCATGAACGTGCGAATGTGTCGGAAGTGTAAACTACCATAAAGCATCCAGAAGTACGCGCCAACAAGTACAATGTCATCAATGTGCTCACCGAATGTTTTATTGCCTATTAATCGACTGTTAACTTAATTAATTTTTAATCGCTGCGCTATTCAATGCATAGTGATAAATGTCATTGCACCCCAATATTTACGCGCTCGTAAATCGAACGCAATGCTTTTTCCTACGCCGTTATTGATATTGTAATTGAAGGCGAAACAGGCGTTCGTTCGATAAAAACGCGCCGGGGAAAAACTTGTAACTTTGTGATTGGTTTCCAAATTAATGGCAGTTGCCTACCTGTAATGACCACGGGCGTGGCGGTTGCATCATTTACACCGGCCAACCGCTGACTGACCATGTCATGTCTCACCCAACATGTCTTTTTTACCTGAAAAATCTTTAAATATTTAATGGCCACTCAGCCACGTAATTTTTTTTCGTCGTATACGCGCAATTAAATTCCCAAAACTATTTTGTTATTGCTCAATAACAAAAGAGCAAAGTGTGATTACGAGCGAATAAATTTGGACACATTTTCGAAAAGCTCGGCGAGCATGTCAACGATGAAAAAATGCATAATGACGATTCTGGCACTTTCTATCCACGTAATTTGTTTATGATATTCGCAGCGCAATGTTGAAATAACATTTTGATCGTGTTTTGCATTACGCATGTTTATGCTGCGACTTCCATAACTAAGTAGTGAATAAGTACGCGTATGTGTGCTGAGTACTATTAGCCGTACACGCCATTGGCGTGCGAGCTGAAACCAAGGATAATTACATTTTGATTACCCATTCGGAAGGCCTTTTTTCTCTCCAGCGCTATTAGTCACATCGAAATGGAATAGAATGAGTACAAGTGCGCGCACATGTAGCCTACTTGATGCCTTGCATTGTGCGTACCTTGTGCTTCATAAATTTGTTATGAATATACATGTAATCGCATCAACGCAATAAATTTTATTTTGAGCGATATCATCATTATGATAATTTATTATGAAAGCTTTTTGTATAAAATAGAAATTTTCCTTCTGCGTTGCGTAGTTTGACCAAAAACCACAAATTTCAATCAATCCCGGACAGATTTCAAGAATTAAGACTTCAACAATGCACAAAAAGGCGCATTGAGCGTGAAGCATTTGGAAATGTCAGAGTATTTGAATTTTTGGGACGACCTGCAGCTTTGCCAATCACTCACGCACATCCGAATCTAGATCCCTTCGTGTTCCCAGGTCGATGTTTTCGATTTCACGTATTTGGTCACCTGCAACGCACAATTTTTCTTGTCCCGACTGCATCATTCATCCGTTGAGTCTTCATCTTGAATCCGTCGTGTATGATGGCACCGTGATGGATGCATTCGTGGCTGTGCGCGCACATTGCGAGATGAGTTCGAGGCGTACCTCGGTCAAAATTACTAATTACGCCATTCGAAATCGATCACCATTTGTCTTTGCCTCGCCAGCCAGCCTTCTAAGATGTGCGGCAACTGTTCGCTTCTCTTATGAAATTCGGGGGGATGAATGCATATTTTGGCGCTGTATTACATTCCGCAGAAGAAGCCTTCGTAATCATCCATTTTATTGGTTTACAGAAAGGGTAATGAATGTTTCGCGGATTCCACGCACCCCTAAATACAAAGTGATGCACTAATTTTAATACAAAATTAATACAAAGTATGAATTTTTTGTTTGTTAATTTCGGTTGGTCTGGTCCGAAATTTTGGGATCCCTCGATGAGATTTCTAAATATTCCGGTCAATTGTGTATTCCGGGATAGCTGGGATGCATTTTGGACCACGGAGAAACTGTACAAAGAGGACATTTGTATTTGTCTGCCGGCGAGTTTATGTAATTTCCTATAGAGTTTCGTCTCTTGCGCGCCGCGACGTGGTTGCTCTCGGTGGTGAGTATTCTGCGCGTGGAAAGCCCCCTCGACGCGCTGCCGCCGCCGCCCGCCAACAGAACAGAGCAAAGCGGGCGGTTAGAATGTGACGCAATCGCCGATTGCTCAATGATTACGCAGGCATTCAAGTCACCGTCGCGACGCGTCTGCGGCAACAAAAGCGAGCCTTTCCAGTGACAAGGAGAAGGAGATGCGCCGCCAAAGAGGAACAGAGCAGGCGCGCGGTGGGCTCGCATCCAATTCCGAGCGGGGCCGCCGCGTGGCAGTGACGGATTGATGAGCATTTGTCATCCACGACGTCGGGGTCGGCTGCGCGCACCCAGCCACTCACCCACACGCCAACAGAATTTCTATCTGCCCCCCAGTTTCCATCCACTGCTGCTGCCGTCGCCGCCACCACTACTCCAGCATCGCGTCCCGGCGCGTTGCGTACGCATTACAACAATGGCAACCCGCCATGAGGGCATCAGTGTTTCTTCTCCATTTGGCCCCTTTTGAAATTCAACGCGAATGCGGTATCCCCTCGTGACGCCGCACCCCATCGGGGACCCGGGATCTTCCATTTTCGTCTGCCATCTCCTGTGATGATCATATCACAATGGCTACAGCAGCACCCTATACCGAAAAACAAATATTGAATGTATGAGAAGCCCTTTTTGTCATATCTACGCATACAGCCATTGATTAATTATCCTTCCAGCCAGTGTCACCGCGCTAAATAAAGGAATGCACGGGCGAAAATTGCATTTAAACGCGTGCGCGTATTAAATAAATCCAGCCGGTGGAATGCAGTGATTAACAAACGCATTAATACAACTTTAAACTCTGTGGAAGTAAAAGTTTTCTAGCTGATTGAATTCCCTCCGACGACGTCGACGACGATTTTTTTGCAATTTCCTTCTTCTCCATCCGTAATTCGTGATTAATTCCCGTTGTCCGAGCCTGAGTAAAAATAAAAACAGGAAAGCAGAATCTTAATAAATAACATTTTTTCTCCAACTTACAATTACGGAGCAGTTTTAGTTTTTCCACTCAGCGCGCTCTGTGCGCGCTCCTTTTGTTTTCCGTTCTTCAATTTGGCTGCCTTCGCGTAGTTAGTTGAACGGCTACTGTTTTTCAGTAGCTCGCTGGTGGCGTGCTGTTGACACATCCAGACGGCAAGAAGAAGTTGTGTGTAGTTCGAGGCGCGCGAAATAAATGTCCCTCAGGTTATCTCTGTCAATAACAAATCGATACGGCACTTAATAACACACAAAGGCAATTAAATAAAATTAACGTTAATCAACGGCAGCCGAGTGCGAGTGGTGTTTCGATGAAACGCCAAAAGGACGCATAAAAACACATGCACAGCGCACAACATTGAAAATAAATTAAAATAAGAGAATGCCTGATCACGTCTTGCGAAGCATTGCAAAGACGCCTGCTTTGAATATGTATCAAATAATAATATCTACACAACCGTCTACAACATTTAAAACTATTCACCTTGTTAATTCCTCCATGGATTCGATTAAAATTGCAGAAACTCTTATCAACATCCTATTTAAAACAAATAATGCAATATAATATGGCAATAAATACGGGGTAATGTAATTTCATGGCGGAATATAAGTAAACAAAAAGCAATTTCTGAGAGGTGTATGTTAATTCTCGCGATGGTAACGATGGATAATGGTAATGTTAGTTGCGATGAAACGAACGGTCATTATTCGCTGTCGTTTTTGTCTCGATATCCGCTGCATCAAGCGAGCCGACGAACGCTAATGAAGTAGCAAATACTCGCTGAAGCGCGTAGTCCTGCAGGTCCGACAACAAGAAACCAGCAAGCAGCGTCAAATTCCTTTAATGATTTTCATACCCAAGTTGACAAAATCCTTACATCCACAATAAAATCATCTGCAGACTCAAAATTTCCCTATTTTCTTGTAGAGGATTTAATGTTTAATAAATATACATGCATTAGGAGCAACACAAAACAACACAAGAAGCCATCATCAAAAACCTGTACTTCTTATTAATTAGTCCATTTTCTCTTCACCTCTCTTTACCTTTTTCATCCATTTGTCCACTCCCAGAGAGTTCATTATGCTGGCAGTCTTCCTCTCACTCTGGCATTTCCTCGTCGCGCTTGCAACGTGTGATTGTCTACAAGTTTTTCTCGTCTTATTTGCCGTGTATGAAAGCGAAATATTTAATGCATGCAATTTGCAAGCGACTTCTGTTTGTTTCTCCTAATTGCATCTGCATTTCACGCTGATATCGTTTGGATATCAGTCACAATGAGTGCTTCTTTAAGTGACTTTGCTTTCAGGCCTCTAAGAAAAAGACGCTTTGCAGACTAACGCATACTTATTAGCATTAACAACGATATGATGCAAATTGCACATCTTCGTTCATGGAAGATTACTTTTTATGACAATTTTTTACATTTCTGGCTCAGTAGTTGCGCAGCGTTTATGGGTGGAGCGAAATAAATGTTACAATTATCTTAATGATGTGATGAGGAATTGAGTTATAATTAATGCCGTATTCGACGTGCGGGTATAATTTTTTTAAATTGAACGCGTGCGCATCGGTACTTCACCGAGTCCGATCCATTAATAATACTTAAACAAACGCTGTGTTTTCGGCTGGGTGCGCGCGTGACGCTGGAAAAAATTGATGGTAAAATAATGACAAATATCTAAGAAACATCCATGCCTGCCGTGACACGAAAGAAATAGACGGAAAACAAGAAAAATTGCGCATTTGTTTTGAGGCGGCGCGGCCTGGTTTGATTAACTGCCCGTCGCCGTAACGCCGGATTTTTTTCATCTAGTTTTCCACCCGTTTATTTTCGTTTTGCTGTTTATTTTGCGCGATAGCAGCGCCACGAGGCGCGCACGCATTTGTCTCCGATTCCAATCGGCATCGGTTCTATTGTCGATGGCGAAAAAGTGTTGTATAATTTAAAAAATGTGCAAATCGCAAATCGCAACTCGCAAACAAACATTGGCGAGCCGTGGGCGTCGCATATGCAAACGACGCGGAAAGAACCTAATGACGAGCAACACCTTTACACAAATTATTCAACAATTGACTTGAGCGGCAGCGGCTTCGTGCTTGAGCGGATTGGAACGCGGTTCGGGCGCGAGCGCGCGGCACCACCTTTCAAGTTATATCACCATATCGCTAACGCGCGCTTTCGCGATTTGCATGTCCTCTCGCAGAAAGAAAATAAATCCGATGTGCACGTATGTGCGCCAGAACTAAATCGTACGGCAACCGCTTGTGCGCTTCTCGCACATTGAATGCGTCGTTAAATTAATTCGATTTCGCTCCATCGTTGAAAATAATAGTGTCGGCCGATTGCGCGTTACGCGTACATGCGTCCACCAACAATGCATTCATTAACCAGCGACATCGTAAAAGTGCAGCGGAAAAATTATAAACATAAAAGAAAATCGAAAACAAATAAACAGAAAATTAAAATATATGCATTTTGTATGTGCTCCACAAAGAGCAAACATTGCGCGTGCATACCTACTACAAACGAAATAAATGCGTGGTGAGATTAAGGAATTAGATCGCGCATGGCAAATAAATAAATTGCGATGCAGTAAAAACGCGCCGTGCGCCGTGAAAAATACGAGCTGTGGGATGCGCGTAATCATTATGTCCTTTAAGATGGCAGACTACTTGAGAAATCAAGTCGGACGACGAACGCAATCAATCATCATCACTGCGCCGTGTCAGGGCATTGCGCGCGTACACTTTATGAATAAATTTCGACGCATTCAAGAGATCCGACATCGCACATCAAGCCATCAGTGCGAGGCAAAATGTCTGCAACACTAGCGCGCACAGCACGGCACCGCACGGCACACGGCGATGAGCATATGCATGTTCATGCAGTGAAGCAGAGAGGAGCCGCGAGAAAAGAGGCAAAAAAAGCGCGACGAGACAAGAACGGGTAAAAGAGGCGAAAAAGAAGATGGAAGCGTTAGCTGAAGCCACCTAACCAGCCGATGCCATCAGCCATCAGTGTCAGCTGTTGCTGTGCTCTCCGAGCCAGCATCAAAATGCAAACCTTCCAGATATCGCCAATCTACTCGTGCAGCTCCTTCTTCCAAAAAGAAAACGAATAAGAAACCACCAAAGAATAAAATTGCTTATTGTAATAGCGTTTAAACATTAATTACCCTATTTCTTGCACTATAAGACAAAACAAAAGATGCACTTCAATTCAGCATTCGTCTAATCCAAAAATTCAACGTTAAGATATCGTACAATCAATAAATTGTCTCAAAATTTATCTTATAAGTAGTTGAAATTCATTGGAAATTACTAATTAACCTATCTTTTTTGATTAGAACTCAATATTACTAGTGGCAACAAAAGAAAATTTATAATCTTAAAATTACTATAAAATACAGTTTTCTTAAAACTGAGATGTGTCTTATCGTTAGGTATATCTCTTAATATGCAAAATACAATATTTCATTAAAAGGTGTCATTGTTATCCTTGATTATCCTTCGATTTTGATCGTTTAGTACATATTCTTTCCTGCTTCGTTTCACTTAAATTTTTGGTAATTTTTTGGGAATAATATGCGAATGAATAAACGTTTTCTAAGATGAATGTCTTCGTTTTTCTTCACGTGAAACGTTGATCTTTTCTTTTCGTACTTTCGTAGCTGGAATCTTCTTTGATTAGAACTCAATATTATTAGTGACAACAAATGAAAATTTATAATCTTAAAATTACTATAAAATTTTTCAGTTTTCTTAAAAATTGCGATGCATCTTATCATTAGGTACATCTCTTAATACGCAAAATACGATATTTTATTAAAAGCTGTTATTGTTATCCTTGATTATTATTCGATATTGATCGTTTAGTACATATATTTATCTGCATCGTTTCACTTAAATTTTTGGCAATTTTTTAGGAATAATATGCGAATGAATAAAAGTTTTCTAAGATGAACGTCTTCGTTTTTCCTCGCGTGAAACGTTGAACTTTTCTTTTCGTAGTTTCGTAGCTGGAATAAATAAATGTGCGTGCGCTCATTCGAGGTGCTTAATGGCCGCTCTTGGGTATATAACCATGATGGCTTTTTAATAGTACCTACGCTTATTAGGCTTCCACATGAGAGAAAGAGTCCTCATCTCTTTTTTACCTGCTCGTGGCCATCATCAAGGTGTGCATATTAGGTCTTTCTCTTTTTCTTTCCGACCCGACACACGCACATCGCACACTCGACGTTGTGGATGCATTTCGTGTGGCGTTGCAAAGCACAAAAATGTTTGTGAAGAAGCGAGCGAGTTGGAACAAGCACGCAGCAAAACGCTGATGGCTTATAACAAAATGGGCATTCGCGTGTCGCGCCTTCCTTCACATCGTCGTTGTTTTCTTGTTCTTTCCGAATACTCCTGGGTGCACATTGCATGAAGAGCACACAACAGCCGCCAATTTCCCCTCAGAATGCCTATTAAAACGTAATCAATACGTATAATTACCGAGTGAATTATTTAGCTATGCGCCAGCATTAATTATTAAATTTATATGAAACTTTTAAATTTATGGAAATTCATATTCATCACAACAATTTTCCACTTAACACTTTTTTTCATTTTTTCCACAGGTTTCGTGAAAAATCATCAATTTTTTCATGACATGAAGGTGTACAATCTATACGCAGACTCCACCTTTGCCATTTTTCAACCAATTATCCATCAACTGCTCTTGTGAAAAATGCAATTTCACTCAAAGGTGGGCGCTTTCCTTTTGGGCGGTCAGACGATACTAATCATTCAATTTCAAGCTCAGGTAAATGAAAATCATTACACAGAAATGTATCTATTATTCTATTGATGTGCGCGTTTCTTGAAAGTTCTATGGTAATTTCACTACACAATGCGAATTGTGCAAGCTTCCAAGTAGATCATGACGTTGGTGATAGCATTCAAGTTGTAAAAGTTGAATAGCAAATTGGAAGCAGTGACATTGAAGTTTGGTTAAGTGAAGAAAGAGAAAATTATGTCAAAATTTTGCTGTTCGTACCAGGTGCAAAACACCACCAATGTTGAAATTTACCGTAGTACTTTGGACTGAAAGAAATGGATATTTTAATTTTGATTAGATGTGCAAACGGTGTGCGAAGAGATTGTTAGAAATGAGGGAATGTATTGGGGAATAACTCAGACAGTATTTGTACAAGTCCGTTTTCCAGCAGTTTATCACTTACTTGTTCTCAGTTGACGCCCGATTAATATTGCGGCGTGCATACATAGCCAAAGTTATACCATACTGCGGTGCATGTTATCTGGAAACTAACACTCATCTGGGCGAAACACGTTTGCGCGCACGCAACGAAAAGAATTACGGAAAAAAAGCATCAAGGTATCGGACGTAGGTATCTCGTGGAATAAGAAGAATCTAGCCAAGACGGTGAGGTCCCTACTAGGAAGAGAAAAGCACATGCTTGGCGGCGGCAATGTTATTACTCATTGAGAAAAATCGCGTCGGCGCGGATTTTCGTGTCGGCTTTCGTGGTGTTGAAAATATTTACGTCCGAATCGAAATTTACATCTTTACATCTTACTCGACGCGCAGTGCGCCGTTGTTGTATTAGAGGCCGTGTGCGCAAAGGGGTAGATTTATCATTCCTTGCGCCCACAACGATAAAGACCACGCACGAACGTCTTCATCCGCATGACGCGCCATCATCAACGCCATTGGATGTGGAGAGACATCGAATTTCGTCCGCCATCCATCTTGGTGCTCGGCACGTTGGCGCGCCGCACTCAACGAAGACGCGACTCACAAGTCGTACAACTTTGTTTGATGATGATAACGCTCAAACCCTAATTGCTTTTATTAATCAATAATCGCCGGCGGAGAGCGCATGTAAACAACGACTTGAAGCGATCATTAATTATCCGCGTGGATTTTCTTCAACTTAACACTTGCACGTCCAAAATTCCATCTGCAGTTACCACTAAATTATTCGAATTCGTATTGTTTTGTTTATTTATGAAAACCCACGCTCATTCGACTTTATCGGTTTTCTAATACTGATGAAGACATCAATCTTTGGTAATTTAACCACAGCCAAGAGTGTGTGTTTAATTTTCCACGGATATTATTTAATCACTAGTATGAATATTAAGTACTTAGTCATCGGCAATTTCCTCACTATTTGCGCTGGCGTATTCACGCTGGATGCGCAGTTCTTGTGCATAAAAGTGCAAGATTAATAAATAATTTATGACACGTCATATTAATCAATCATTTCATGCCGTAAGAGCGGTTTGATAGTCACCTTAGCATAAAATTACAAGCACGAAATTACTCAAGGCGAAGGAGTTGCGAGAACAAATGACTTAATCAAAAAATTCGAATAAAATACCCAAAAATTATCATTGCATTCCCCATTGTTTAGTGTGTAACATTTTGTAAACGTACAAATGACTTCCTCGACTAGCAGCGAGTGAAAAAAAATAAAAAATAAGGTTTCACTGAAGTGAAACGCGCTAAACGAGACCGTGGAACGCCATGAATGAATATATAAAGTGCCATAATATAATTAATACATTAATACTAATGAATAGTAATGTAAAATAATATAATGCAATGTAATTTAATGTAAGGCAATTAATAATCTCGAACATAATACCCGCAACGAACACGTCATTGTTCTTCATTATCTTTCGCGTTTAATAGCGTTTTCCACTTTTATTATTGTGCGTTTATGCGTTTGGCCTATTCTTCGGCCATTTTATTTGTACTTTTGTCGGTGTCGTTCATTTATTACGCTCGCGCTCAAGAAGATGCCGCCTAGATATCAATGTGCGCCGCGAGAACATGAAACAACAGCAACAAACATGTAAAAATGTAAATTTGACACAGCCGGCACGTCGCCGAAAAACGAACGAAGCCGTCGCGTCGGTGAGGACGAAATAGCAGAAACGTGTACGCAAAGGCGTTCAGATTAGGACGAATCATTAATTTAACGCCAAAGTACGTGCGGCTAAGTCACTTGCGCATATGGCTCTCGCATGAGAAATGGAGGGAATATTCAATTAATTCACGTTGGGTGGATTGTTTCTATCTATTTGGACGCGCACCGACTACGATGCGAGCGGTTTGATGAAGATGTAGTTTTCATTTCAACAACAAGAAGAATGTGAACAACACGAAACAGCTAAGTATATATACTGAGCGCATTCATAGACGCGCTCATTAAACATTAAATTGGTAATATGCTTTTTATTTAGCGGCGTTCACGAGAAATTCGCGCAAGGGGCAAGTAGGAAAAATATTTTCACTTTATGGAATTATTCCAAGTGTATAAAAGCGTCGCAACGCGAGAAGATGAAAGATGAAAAATGACAATGGGAAATAAGACAATAAATTAAGGTGGAGATTGATGTCGGTGGCATGGACCGAAACGAAACGAAACGACGCATCTCGTTTGAACAAGCGACGTCTTCGGCGGTTGTGGCTGCGGCTGCGGCTACAACTGCACAACACACGCCACATTATCCAACAAAAGAGTGAGTCTGTGCTCATGGACCAAGAACAAACAAGAACCGCGCAAAAATCTAAAACTTCATACAGTGTAAAAAGTCTATGAAACACTAAGAACACTCTGTAGATCCGAGACATATTTCTAAATCTAAATAGGAATATAAGTAATAAGACAGACTCTCGTGCGCATACTGTGAACGCTACCGTCATCGTTTCATTTATTCGTTTCTTGGATAGAATTTGGTTGGCTGCTCCTCGATTCATGCATGTTGGGTGTTGCTCTTTTGCTTTTCTTGGTCTGCGTGCTAGCACTCCGATTCTTTTTCTATTACGATGTACGATTCTGGTACAATTCTCCCCCGCGGTTATTCCATCATGTTTATCCATAATATCCGTGGCATGAAGCATACGCGTACAATGTCCACGCGGCGGCACAAAAATGTAATATGAAATGATGGAATTACGCTCGTATTTACCTACTGGGGGCATCGCGTTCAATCTTGCGCTCGCACAATGGAAAATACGGCGCACTGTTGTAGAAGAAATGAAGAAAAATGAAGGAATTCAATCAAATTTTCAAATTATGTAATTTAGTTCAACTATCAAGGCGCGCCCGCGTTTGAATTTAATAAATTTCCACGACGATTTCGCAGGATAAGGTGAAAATGTGTTTGGAATCGTTGAACTCGCTGCGGTTGGAGTCTTAGAAAGCTAAAAATTTTAAGCTAAAAGGTAGCCACAATGTAGCAACGTCTTTGTCACAGAGCAAAGGAAAAATACTCTTTCAAGCTTGAAGCTCTTCTTGAGCGGGACGTTGGTCTTGGTCTTGTTGGCTTTTTACGAAAATATCCGTGCAATGGAGCTGCGCCGCAGTCTAATTCCGACCGATTTCGCCGCTTTCCTGGTCCTGGACATTTACTAATTGCCCATCATTTATCTATTTCACCTTATATTCACTACGTTACTATGGAACTAATACTAATGCGAGCCGCGATCGTGTATTCAGCCGGGCTTCCATGCGTGCGTGCAGCGCCCAGATTCAAAAGCGGATGGTGTCGTGGTGCTTCTTGTTCGCCTCTTTCCTCATGTGCGTCGCGTCGCTCCCACGTCGAGTCCTGACGTTGTTGTGTCTTCAACAGCGCGCGCGCGCACAGGATTCCTCCACACGCTTATCGAGGAACCCCTGGGTGCTTAGTTTACATTGCATTTGCATCGGGTGCGGGTTTTTTCCGGAGGGCAACCGCCCAAAAATAAAACGAACTTTCGGATATTTCCTTATGCAATAGCAATTTATAAAAATCCATCTTATTTGCACGTCAAGGACATGCACATTCATATTCTAATGCAAACTCAATAAAAATTGCAAGGGTTGCTGGAGGTGAATTGATGCACAATGAAAGTACAAGTGATTTTTCACAAAGGGCTGGCTTGTAATATGGCAGATACCTTTCGCATCATATCGTTTCGGTTCAGGTTTTCCCTTTTCCCAGCGCGTCCTTGGATTATGCAAAAATGCGAAAACTTAATTGCACCAAATATATCCACGTCAAACGAGGTCTTTTTGGTGGTGGTGTCGCACAATAGAAAAGAGTTTTGCATTTAAATACCTGAGCGAGTTGCGCACCGCGTGGAATTTTCGGAAAACGCCGAAATTGCGCTCAGCGCAAAGACCTTGCGTAAGCCCAACGGCGTAGCACACAAAAAAGAAGCAATTTATCTACGTTACTCAATAAAGAATCCATGAAGCAAGCAATTTTTCTCCGTTGCCCGAGAACGCCGCCTCCCGTACACTTTGCAACATCTACGTGCGGTTTGGCGAATTTTACCGAGAAATGTTTACGAATAATTCTATTCCAACGTGAATGCTGCGTGCTTTTGGCGAATTGAGAAATGCAGCTTAGCAGCCAACATCGAGCTTTGCGTACGCCAATGAAGACAAAGAAACGACGAAGGAAGTCATTTCTAACATTTTTGCTTTCAGGTGATTACTGCATTATTGATGAGGCTATCAGCGATGAGCAACACTAACAGCGACAGTGCCTAATGGACAGCACCTAGTGTCCTTTTGCATTTTCATTTTGAATGTGTGTACACCGCCTATTTTTCCACATTATCTATGTACCTCTCGTGTTATCAACTTTTTCGATTGTCTATTCATAGTGCACTAATAGCCGAATGTTCGTTTAACTCATGTTTCAATAGCGAAATTGACATATCAATGGAATACAACGTCGTCGTCTGATTGCGTGCTAAAAGTAATCAATAAAACTTGCGTACTCACCAATTATTGCTTTATAGGGTACACTAGTCTAAAAATACCTTTGTATTTAAACCAATAATTCTTCGATTTCATACACTGTAATATTGCACTACTAACTTAACCTAAATCCTAATAATTTGCACAATTTTTCGTGTTCTTATGAGGACATAAGGAAATGTAACTAATATTTAAAGAATTTTGTTTACTTAATAACTTTGCAACTATTCAAAAACATTACCCACGAATAACGTAGATGAATTGTTACAACAAATTAAATTTATAATCCTAAACATTTCCGCGACCTCCAATGCAATGTGCCATTTGTGGTGTGCTCATTTTGTCGGTTATTTTAAAATATGCGGTCGCGCTTTGCACATTGTTGCGGTATTCCAAAATGGTACAAACGCACCCTCACCGCGCACGCCATGATTAAATACCCTCTTTATTCACGAGCCGATGGCGCGCGCATTTCGGCGAAACAATAAAATATAATTACATTTCACTTATCATTCATTCATCTGTTTTTCATGTATGCATTGCAACCCCCGGAAAAGCGTAACGCGCAATTAAACAACACCGAGTGATTCCTACTTACTAAACGTGCTAATTTAAAATTAATTACGCGTCGATAAAATTACTAAATATTTTCAATGAAAAGCTGATAAGTAGCTGCAAATATTCAGTAATTAACGGCTGGACATAACGAGAGTACTCGTGGACAAAGAAGAAGAAATATTTCCTTTGACGGAACGAATGAAATGACTTCAGTCATCTACAGATCCCAACGCAACAATACGATGAAAAAATACAGCAATTACTCAACGAGAAATCAAAATTTTATGCTTAAAATTCTCATTCAAAACGCTTGCTTGCTTGTAAAAATTTACACTCCTCTCTCGGAGAGACGTTATTAATCACGGGCGCATGAGGGACTTATTTTTAATGCACACTCAGTCAGAAGCAAGTTCAATTAAACGCAACCAAAACATATTTATAAAAGTCAGCTGACAACTAACCTTAAATGCTTGAAATGTGCATTAAATAGGCATTGTTCGATTACAGTTTAGATTAAAGACAACATCCACGACATCAGTATAGGGGAGCGTTTAAGTGAACTGCAAAGGAAAATCGTCA
Organism: Anaulacaspis nigra; assembly: GCA_030264675.1. NCBI lineage: Eukaryota > Metazoa > Arthropoda > Insecta > Coleoptera > Staphylinidae > Anaulacaspis > Anaulacaspis nigra. Next base: position 143,112 of record JARJDV010006986.1, on the reverse strand, counting down.
AGCGTAAGTCGACGCATTATGACAATTATTTCCCTTTTCTTTGCCACACCACACAATCTTTTTTCCTTACCACCCCTCCGGCACTTAGTGGCATCTCGTCTATTGGCACCGCCGACCCTTCTCTTGCGCCCTTGCTGCCTGCATATGCGCTTTTCTTCGCGCGCACAACTTTTTCTTCCCGTTTTCCACCATCCTTCTCCATTCCGCCGAGTTCTTTTTTCCAGCGTTCGGTTTTTCGTTCGACGCGTGCATGTACGACATGTTTGTGCGTTTGTGTGGACGATGACTAAGTGGACTTGCTTGTTCGCGAGACGAAGAAAAATGATGATTCCGCTTTGAGGAGTTCCCCCAGGTCTTCGGGTGCAGACCGCGTGCGCGGGCTAAATCCCTTGGCCGCGTCGAAGAAAAAATGCGCGCAAGCTTTTCATGCATCCGGTTGGCGCATTTTTCTCTCCTTTCATTACATCACATTCACAATGAATCCAATATGGCCATTGGTCACTCGTATTCATTAAATTTGCATTGCTTCTAACTCGCTAAATTTGCAAAATAATTAACACCACAACGAATTTATCAACTCGAGTTTCAGCTACCTTAATGCTTGAGTGGACGTTTGGAAAATTAAGATTGCAAAGATGAAGAATTACCAACTGATGATACTTTCCCAAGAACAAGAAAAAAAACGCACGCGGCACGCGGTTTACGACGGGAAAAGACAATCCAAAAAGGGAAGGCGGCCCCGGAAAAAAGCACAGGTGTGAAGAAGCGTTATCTTAATGATCGTTATATGCGAGCGAGGCGCAAAACATCTTCATATTATAAGTAGCCGTCCCACATCTCCGGCTCTCGTCTTCTTGAGAGTCCATTAAGTTTTAGAAAATAAATTATACGACGCTACGCACAGCCACGAAGCATAAGAGACGCATTCGTATGTGCGCGTTGCTCTTTGCGTGTTCTCCATATTAATGATGATTGTCTTACACAATCACACAACCATTGGATGCACAATGGCGTCTTCATTATACCGCAGCGCGCGGTGAAATTTGAGGCGAATTAGCCTTTTTAATTTGATCGAAAATTTATGCCAACGCCGAATTTTTCGGTACATACGCAGCGTTGTCGACATGGTAAATTTAATCCGCCTTAATATTACACACGCGACGCAAATGTGTTTGTGATTGGCGCACGAGTTTGAATGAAGCCGAGCGCAAATTATAAGTGCATTAAGCGCACACACTGTAAATATATTTTCATGAAAAACGGCAATTTCATCTCAATCAGCAGCCATTATAAGCGTATTAAATATAAATTGCGCGTCCATTGAAGCACGACATACTCCCGGTCGATTTTTGCATACGCGCAGAAAACCACCAAACCTGAAGAGTGAACAAAAAGGAAACTTAAAGACAGCTCTTTAATAATAATATAATGATGGCAAATGATTGGCCGATTGACGGATAAAGCGTAATCGCATTTAGGTCCAGAAGATGATGATGATGATGATGTCTTCAGGTCTTCAGCTCTTCACTTGGATAATCATAGAACGTGCGAGCTCTTCATATCTTCTTTATTGCCACGAGTTTATTCTCTTCTTCAATGCTGACCACCAAAATAAAAGATACAATAATAAAAGCAAGTCTTGTTACTTATAAAATTTCGACATCACAACTAAAGCAGATCCCCGCTCGATATATATCATTAGCTGTGGTTAAGTGCATGATTGAGTGCATTGAGTACATACTAGAGATGTTTGAAAGTGTAATTTTTCACTCCCAATTGCTATTTGTTGTTTGTTGGCGCTCGCCATTGATATGATTATTATTGAAATCGTGCATTATTGGCGCGCCACGCCGCAGTTGTTGCATCCTGCAGCGTTCGAATTCCACGCGACCGCTCTCGTTCGCGCGCCGTTCAGTGTACGTAATCCATCAAAGGAGCATTTATCGTTCGGTCGGTGTTTGGTTTTAAAACGACACGGGCACGCGATATCAATACCTTCACGTCTATTGGGTGTAAATATCACAATGCTGCGGGGAGTATTAGGTGTGTTTAGTTGAATTTTCGAAACACCATGAATATTCAGCATCATGTATGAACACACCGCGGGCGTTTTATGCCATTATAGCATCCGATCGTCTCATCAGATTCGATTAGCTGGCTGTGGAGAAACAGAAGCTCGATGCGGTTTCTGCCCGAATGATATCCATTCGAAATCATTAATTACAGAAAACGGATACGGCGTATGGTCATAAATAAAATTCGACGGTTATACATTTGGCAACGTCGAATGGTTGAGCTGGCAGCCCAGCGTTTTAGGGTTGCACACACACGGGGCGTTTGGGTGCTACCCGAGGTGCCCCAAAACACTAAGGGTGGGTGCAGAGATGTGACGCGATGATGGAACGAAACCCGAAGAAAAATGATCGGCGTCAAACGTCGTTCGTCTCTGTTGCCAACTCGTGCGCTCCTCGTCGGTCCCCAGCGAGCGCCATCTTCGTTGCACTGCATGGCGCGCATAGGGGTTGAAAGTGTTTCACATTGGTATGCATGCATGGTCGAGCCGCACGGGGTTGCTGCGGCTATGTGTGCGCGTGCAAATGTATATGAAATACTGATGAAAGAAGACGAAGAGAAGCCGAGGTCCTTATGCGCAAGAGGGATGCACGTCCAGGGGGTGGAGTGGGCGCGAGCAGCTAGCTTGATGGATTATCGAGAGGCGCCGTGCCATCGCGGAGGAGGACACAGCGACATCACACTGCGAATTCGCCGAGGCGATCTTTCACCATCGAATCCTTGCCGAGATGGAATAGCCACGTGATGAAAATGATCAGTGGACCATGTTATTACTCCACGAGCAACTGATCAAAATGCAGTTATACCCTTCGCATTTGTGCGTACGCAGAAAGGAACACTCAGCCGAAAAAGAGCGTCACGAAAATATTGGTGACCTGAATATTTTGCTTGGGGGCTCATCCATCATGCATCAACAAATCAAGTTGAGCAGCACGTGGAGTGAGTCAGTTTATTCAGAGGGTGCCGGCGAAACTGATACATGAAATATTCGTTCATGCTTCTACATAAAACCAATATGTCTAATGTGATTTTTATTATTTATCAGGACGAGAGCGCCGAGCATGCGCGTCGTCATAGCTTGCGAGCACATAAATCAATTTCTGTCATATTTCTTTTGCCTTCCTGTCTATTTCTTTAGACTCCCCCTGGACGCGAGGACCAACTTTTTTCTATTACGTCGCTACTTATTAAAGTACGGACAAACAAATCAAAAACAGATAGAATTAGCTGTAAATTTTTTCTGTTGCCAGACCCTTGGCACATAGTTATGGGAGACATTAATAGTAAATACCTAACAAAACCAGATCGCGAAATGAATAGTAGATGAATAGATACAATGGCAAGTGGCGAGGGAGCGCGCCTGGAAGAGACGCTCGCGCCACTGAATTACATTTTGGTTTGGCTCCGGTCGGGATGCTTGGTTTTGGTCTAGCTGCAACTCCTGCTGGAGGCAGCGCGCCGGCTTTTACGGCATGCTATTGGGGGGATGGGGGGCGCGCGCGTTTGAGGCACGCCGATCCGTTTGGTATTGTTCGAGGCCGGTGCCGCGGACGTGGATTGACGACGGGGCATTATCGCCGGCATCCATCACCAGCGTGTATCAATGCTCCAGCGTCGTTCGCCCGCTTCCCACTGGAGAGGCCGCGCAAAACTTTTGCGAGCGCACCACGCGCATTCAACTGTGTTTGATCCCGGCTCCTCCACCGCCGCGCCGCGTTTTTTTTCATTCTGACTCCTATTTTCTCTGGCAACTCCATAGCAGTTGCGAATGCTCTTTTTTCATCTTCGCCAGCGAGCAAGCGAGCGAATTCAACATTTCCAGCAACTATAACGCTCCATCATTGCCATGCTCCTTTTTTCCCTTCCTGTATGCATTGTTTGTTTGGACTTTAGCACGTGGGAGATGAAGAAATTCTTCAAAAATTCATAATTTTTTCCATGCATTCTTCCGCCTCCAGAGGTTTCGCACATTGTTTGTTTCGTTTCATTCCGCCGAGCATGAGACGTCAATACGCATATCACACACTCGTATTGGTTTTGCTTTCGGCATTGTCGGATTGTTTGCCGAGTGATGTTTGAAACAATGGGAATTAAATTCCTCGTGCATGTTGAGTGCGTACGCAGTTATTTCAGCAATTTATCAATTGCGAAACGCAATGCATTTACGCCAGACGCACACACGTCTACGCAGTACATGCTCCGGTTTAATGCTTCGGGAATACGCAGCAAACGCTGTGTGTTTGTGTATTGTGCGCCGGCAGCAGTGGCAGCAGGAATATCCGAGATGAGAGACATCCGAACCGCTTTGACTACCCTATCGGAATGAGTGTGAGGAGGAAAACGGCTGCATGTTCGAACCGTTTCGCAATTCGTTTCGCACCCAGTTGTCACTCCATACTAATAACGTGAATCGATCAGTAATAACGAAGTGGCATTCGCTCATCAATCTGATTCACGAATGCAGCGCAAGGGATTTTCCTCTCGCTTCCTTTCTATTCCATTCCATTATAACTCTGGCCTCACCGAATTGAATTCTACTTGGTGTTTCAAATTGCATCTCTCGTCGTCGAATGCATTTAACAATAACAACACTAAAAATCGAAAGACCATGCAACACTCTTGGCGAGAAAAGAAACACAAGTGCGCAAGGGTAGGAGCATTGCGTTGCTATCGAAGTGAATGGATGAGCAATAATTACGATTACTTTGTTCGCGTTCAAAGATTTCCCATTCAAGGCGGGTGCTGGGCATTAACGAACTTGGAGAACAATACTCCTCAAGTTATATTTTTTGTGCCTTTTTGGGTGATTAGCACGGCGAGTTGGTTGCTTCAGCCTTTTCGTGATAATTCCACACATTTGCGGGCCGCCGCCATTAACCATTTCCATTTTCAATAGCAACGAGGTAATGTTCGATGTCGACTTGATAGCTTCCAGGTCGAAGGAGACGGCTTGCGGCAATGCGTGTAACACATATCGGAGTCATCAACGTGTCTATCAGTCACTCGGCGAGAGCGAGTGAACATTGGAGCAAAAAGTTTCGTCGGATACCTTCAGGAGGCAAGAGAGTTCATTCAGGCGCGCAAATCGCGCCACTACCCGCCGATGACAACCGCGCCTTCGCTGTGTTCCTCGAACTGCGCGCATTTCGCTTCCGCGTTCTGCCTCCACACACAGAGAGAGAGTTCAAAGAGCATGCAAGCATGCTCTAAAGAAATATTGATTGGCGATGATTTTTTAGCGTGCGCCCGCGCTTTTTTGGCCGCCCAAAAAGGAGCACCGGAGGCTGATTGGGGCCTGCTTGCTCAATGCACGCGCATGATAAGACCTCTTTGTGTCTTTGCACATGGAGGTCATCAATAAGAACGCGCGCGCCGCCGCTGCCGCCGCCGACGTCGAAAACCGAATGGCGTAATCTGCCGCCCCATGATGGCCATGCCGAATTTTTCTTCACCGCTTCAAAGAATACTTTTTGCTTCTTTTTTCGTATTGTGCGCCGCCGCCGTCTTGCAGCTTCATGGGGATGTTTACGACTCATTTACTACCAAATTTTTCTCGAATGTGCTAGCGTTCGAAATCAACGGGCCTCAAACGCGCATTTATCATACGCACGCACGCACCATTCCATCCTAATCACCAGCGAGGCGGATGAGGAAGAAAAAATGTGCCTCAAGGAATGTTGCTCCTTAAAAAACGACGCTGTGTGCAGGGTTTGAAAATTACGCAGGAACTGACATGGCGTTAAGGAAAAATATACACATGCAACAGTATAGCAACAACAACAACAAAACGCAGATCGATAAAGCGTACTTAACAGCCAAGCCAACAATACGCAAAAGCATTATCCACTTGCTGGATGGTCATTAGAATCCATCCGCAGAGTGCTGAGTGCACGCACGGATAAGCGATGGGCTTCTCTTTCATTATTAACGTTCCATACTGAACGATATTTGATTACCCCCCTTTTTACATTTTTACCATCGATGCATCTAGCTTTCGTGCCGCTAATTTAGGCAACAATCATGGCGTTTATCCATCCCCCCAACAGGAATGCGTTCGCTCCTTCAACCCCTACGCTGGAAATCAATGAATATATTATGAATACATGAATTTAATGCGTATCGTTATTACGGGAGTCAACGTTGCGTCTATGCGCGTCGCCCATTTTGATTTATACTCGAACGTCGTAAAGTACGTAATTGGCGTGCGATATTGAAACACTTGCAGCCATTAAAATTGTAAATTTTAACTGATAGTTCACCACGTGTTGGTCATTAATATGTTGATATGTTCTTTGAATGTTTCCATCGTTTTATTGCGTTTGCAATTGAAAATTGCCTATTGAAACAATAATACATCTGCCAACTCGATACCTAGCGTAGAGTTCTTAATGGAGTTAATAATCAATCAATAAATAACGCGCCTTGGCAACACAATCATACAAACAAATGTCATCGATGGCGCGAAACAATAGCCATGATGAATTTTTCAGTTCAACAAGCCAACTTGCTAGTCTCAAGCGCCACAACACAGCGACAATCTTTTTGCTTACGCGTTTTCTGCGCACTTTTATTATTCATGTTCGTTTCTTGCGCCATCAATGGCACTCGCGTATGAGTTACTGCGCTCGAGTATTGTAAAGCGAACCAGGTAAACAATAAATATTTATTCAATCCGATGTTGGCTGGGCTAGTGAACTCGCTGCGAGAATGTTTGAAAATAGACGCGCAACTTTGAGTTAAGACCTCTTAAGGCAAGCGAGTGTGTTGGTACATAAAGAAACACCAAACCATTAACGCGCGCGCATCCGTGAGGTATTCATTTCGTTTTAGCGTAATCTTAGAGAATCAATCAAAATCACTTTGTTTTCCAACGTAACATGTCAATTAAAGCCATTCGATTCGTTCTTTGCATTCACTGCACACTTTTCTGCGCTCGCTGCGCAGTCTCTCCCAGTGGTGGACGCATGTTAATGATGGTGGAACCCGAACAACGAACACGGAACGAAGGAGCAAAAGCAATTTTTCAACGTTCCATGTTTGTACATGAGTTGTGTGTATGCTTGAGGGATTCGTTGATTTCGTTTTTTCTGGGTGTTATTCACGATGTCTCATCGCAATGGGGTTCTCTGCTTGGTATTCGATGCAAGGCGAATGCCTCCCTCCGACTTTGGAAATCTATCGGAAATCTCCCGGGATCGTGTCAATGCAGCGACTCGAGAATTAGATGACATTTGATTGATTTCGTTTTTATCTCCTTCATTTTGTATGTCTTCCATTAGGAGTTGAAAAAATTGGGCAAATTTTAAGCGTTTCCTTGGAGATTCAAAAAGGGATGAGCGAACAAAGTCATCAAGATGATGGATACGTTTCATCGTGTTCGCAGAGCGTGATCGAGTAATATCTCAATGCAGGAAGAGGACACGTCCGAGCTCATCCCTCACAAACGATGAATTTTAATTGGGTGCGTTCCGTAGGTGGCTCTCTCGGTGTGTGTGTGTTGTATTCTAAGGTCACATTGAAAAATACATTTTTAATTTAGCTTGATGAACCCACACGGTTTTAGGTAGCCGTGCAATTCGGAATAAATTATTTCGTTTTCGTTACAAACGCACGAAATAAAAGGCCCCGCGAAAGAGATGAAGAGACGACCGACGAGGAGTAAAAAAATAAAACGAAATAGCGCAGAGAATACGTGAATAAAACGTACATTTTTTCGAGATCGAAACGTTTAATCAAAGTCTGCTTGTGTCGCCTCCCGTTGCGCCGAATGGCGGAGCATGCCGAAGAAGAAGCAGCAGCAGCAGCAGCCGCATCGCTGCGCCGAATGAAAACGGGATTTTTTCCATCCGCCCGTTGATATTCTCGCGCGCGCTCTCCGACATTCTCGATCCATCTGCACTGGGTTCGTTCGCTCGCCATGGTTGCATGTCAGTGCTGCGGGTTCGTGCCGTTGGTGCCTCAGCGCCTTCGCGCTTTCCTCTCGCGATGCGCGACATGGTTACGTGGTTAGTCTTCTTCGTGTTTGTTGCCTCGCCGTATGCGTTTGTATGTATTGAGAGCCACGACCATCCGATGCATAATGCATGAGGTGTCTGAAATTTTCTACTCTCGACGTTCCTTCGTTCGCTGGCTCGCTTGTTTTTTTGCTCCTTTGTTCCTTATCCCTTTTGCCTTCTCGCGTTGTTTTCTTTTTCGTCGCCCAAGACCTTACAGCCTGCTCCGCTTGTATTGCTCGCTTTTTATCTCTTGATCCCCAGCGCGAGGTTGGGTTGGCGCGCTCATCGAAGACAAAACAACTAAGTATACGATCGGCGCCCCATATGAATGTGGAAAGTTGAAAACTTTCGGCGATTTTTAACTTTGCTGGGTTAATCACTGCGGGGATTTGAATAGTTTAAGTTTTTGTCGCAGGAAAATGTGAGCAATCCATAGAAATCTGTGCGCAAGTCACTTATAATTCGAGTTTAAAGACTCCATCAGCATGGCTTTGCAGAGTTATTAAGTTCAGAATTAGTCTAATCTCTGGAATGACCAGCCAGCAGCATTTGAGGCCAGCAGCAAGCTGTCTACGCGCTGGCCAGTAATCAAATTAAGCTGATTAGTAGCAAGCTTACGCATATTGCATACATGCGTTCGTTCTGTCAGAGTGGATGGATTCTAATGGCAGCCGAATTTAGGGGACACTCAACCCCAATGGCCAACCTTCCAAGAGGCGGCAAATGAATGGTAAGCAATGGGCAACGAGTCGCGGCGGTGGCGGCTGTGTTGGCAAGAAGTCATAAGCCATGAGCGCTGCAAACGACGCGCCCTGAAATTATTATTTAATCGTCAACCGGCACCACGCTTGATGGCGATTGCTGCCGGAACTAAAACACTTTTTGACACTCTTGTAAATCTCTGTCGAGCCATTAGACAAATGCCGTCGAAATTTGAACGCATCGCATATGCATTCCGATTTCATCACACGCGCACACACGGTCAAAAAAATTATTATTGTTGAGCACAATAACGTTGTCGTCGTGTTGTTGTTGTTGTTTTGCTGCTCACGCAAATCACATAATTAGATCGAAGCGAATCGCGTACGCCGTGATAGAAATTTAATGGCGTATCATGAAAATAATAATGAAATAAGTAAAATATCCCGAGCGCTCAAACGATGTACAAATCTACGACGATAATGGCACTGTAATGAAATAAATGGTAGCGAAATGAAATAAATGGCAACGACATAAAGAAGCACATCAAAGCGTGCTCTCCCAGCGGCGCAAGAAATTATTTCATTACATGACCAACTCGTATGCTAAATTGCTTTTTAATGCACTTTTTCGGCAGAAAGAACACAAGTTACGCAATTGTTGCTTTTGATGTCAACCACAAAAAAAAAACACAAACAATTTCAATGCCACCAAAATATCATGAGACAATTAATAAACAGGTCATAACGTCAGAATAAAAATATCCACATTTCTCTATTCTTGTCATCATCATTTTCTTCGGAATTAGAGTGAATTGCTCGAATGCTTAAATTTAGATGCGTTTCATTGCTTTTCATCACGATCTCTGTACTTTCCGCGTACGCGCGCGGCAGATATGAATAAATGTGTAAATATAATTTTTTATGTGATGAACATGAATCGCGCTGAAATAAATTATCATTAGGCGCGCGCGTTAAGAGAATGGAACGTCTTCATTTAATAAAAGCCGGCTCATTTTTCAAGCATGTGCTGCTCGGCCATTCTTCCAAGAGACAACGAAGCCAAACGAGAAACAACTTCTTGTTTTCTTAGCCGCCACGGCGCGTACAAACTTGCTCAGTGGTTCTGCCTTAAGCTGTGTTTTCTTTCTTATTTGCTGTTGTGTGACCCTGCGCCGTCTTGCCTTTTAAATACCTGCCTACTAAATACGAATCAATCGGATAATTCACATGTATTGTTTATAAATAGTGCATTTAATTCATGACTGCATACGAATAATATTACTAGTCATAATGCGAACAACAATGATTTGATTATCCTGCGAGCGAAACTGCATCGTTTGATCGCCGGCACGTCATCGCACAAATTGAGTCTTTATGCGCGCGAGCGCGCGTTGATTGAGAATCGCGGCGAAACAAAGTGCATGGCAGCACCGTACAGAGCGGCCTTTGATTCGACGCTTCCTGTGCGTAGCGCCAGCGCGAAATGATGGAACGATGAAAATGTTCATCTTGAGCATTAAATCTGCGAACCGCCATTAAGTACACGAGCGAGATAATGTGCGAACTCTTCAATCACTCGTCGGCCGGCGTTTCGCAAGACGCGATTCTCCTCGCGTTCAACATTTTGTAATTATACTTTAGCTAATCAAAACATTCCGCGCAATGTTTTTGATTCGCTGACATCGTCGATCCATCATCCGCGCGCCGGAAAATCACATCCACAGAAGCGCCGCAAATCATGGGAGCGTATTTACTTGCGGAATGCAATGTCGTTTACGTTTCGATGCAATTTTGCAACTTTTCACCGGCGACGTGCATGTTTATGTGCGTATAATGCGCTTGCCGAATTAGCATAATCTGATTGCATTTAATATGCTGCTGTGTAACGGCCAACGAAAATGCGATTGAACTCAAACGAGACTTTAACAACCACCCCAGCCAACTTTTAAAACTAAACAAGAAAATGACTTGGTTGATAAATACGGTCGCATCAAGCACGCGAATCGGGCTTGTACGAAATAGAATCATAACGTTTCGTGGAAGGAATGCGTGTAAAAAGAGCACGAGGAAGCTCGGTCGGCGACTGCAAGTCTCTCACGTAAATGATCATTGTTTCAAGTTCAAATATGCATTGCAATGATTGCTGATTGTTGGCAGGACGTGACGGAACATTATTAGAACAGAGGTGCGCGCGAGCGAGCTTGTCCGTGTCGCAAGGATCATTCATATAAGTCAATGGCTAAAATTCTCCGGCAGTTATCGAGCGTCGCGACCGAACGCGCAAGCCATTGTTCATTGTGGCGTATTTTATGTTTACATACTTATTGTTTATTATTCCAATTATTGGCCGTTGGAATCGATTACTTTCGCACAAGATGTCAAACAAATTCGATTCCTTCCTTTTCGCTTTTCAATCGTAATAAGTACGCTACGAAGTCGCAGAAAAATATTCACAGATAACAACTGATATCGTTTCTTAATGCCTCACGTAATGGATGCGGCCTGCACGAATATAAAGTGAACGTAAATATGGCGGTATCGATCCGTAGTGATCGTGGTAGGAAGTACGGCGAAAGACAGAAGACTTGATGAAAAACCAGCTCGCAAAGGCAAGGAACGAGTTATCGACAACGGACCTTGCATTATCGGACTCACCATGAAAAAAGATCGACATCAAACCTAGTGGTTAAACACTTTACTCTGTGGAGTGAGAGCAACTGCGATGCACACAAACAACAACAACAACAACAACACTGCACTCGCGTTATGAAACGTTACAAAATTGCTTTATTAAGTCTATTAAATCAATGGTCGTGCACCATCAACACCAAAACAATTTCGCGCACAAAAAATGCAAAACAATCTGCGATTCGAGATCGTCGGTCACTACACTTGTAGCTTGTCCGATTCCGTTAAGACTAACTGAAAATATTTGCAAACTGAACGTACCACAAGGATGTTTCCTTACTGTTAACCCTAAAATTACGAAGGGCGTGAAATTTATGCAAATAAACCGTTTGCTCTGATTTCTACAATTTTGCTCAATATCAGTCAAGGGTTAGTCATGGTCCAGTTTGTACAAAGTTTGCGAATGTTTTGGTTTTATTGCGGATATTCTTGGTTCACGCTTATTAGCAGACTTGGCCTTGGTATTTCCTAAGAATTGTTTACAAATGTTTGACTTTGATGCAAAAAGAGTTTGCGATCGTATGCAAATGCAAATTTGCTGCGTATTGAGAAAAGAGTTTAAGTGATCGCCTTGAGTTTATCAGATACCTGTGTAATTATCCAGGTACTTGGTGTAATGCGCATTATTCAGTCAAGATGCGAACCACATCGAACTTGCGTGATATATGACGGCCATTTCGCCTTCTGGACAATGTTGCGCGCACTCTGGCCATAAAGTAATTTATACGTTGGCCGGAAAGATAATTGAGCGCAAATTTAGTTGGGATTTGGGGATGTTGTATTTCCAATTCACACAACCACCCTTAAGAATTCGCATAATATCCCAAGCAACTAATCATATTTCTTTGGTTTTCGTTTAGTTGTTTTGTTTATTTATATCAACAAGGTCTAAATTTATCCTGGAAACTAGGAAAGAAGTTTAAAAATTGGTGAGGTTGGCACCGAGTGCCACGCTTTCCTAACGATTGCGTAGCGAAAAAAAACGAAGCATTGAAAGCTCGAAACGCAAATGCCAAACGCACTGCGCGAGCACACAGAAGCGAAGAAACGAAAACGCGCACAGGCGCAGACTAGAAAAAGCTTCTTCCTGAACACATTTTAAATTAATATTGCGGCCATTAGTTTAAGTCATGGGAGACTCCCGACTCATTAATAATAGGATTTTATATACCTACTAGTTATATATATATATATATACACGTTTTACTTTATTTTGTGTGAGTTTGCGCGCGCGCCCGCTCTCGACGATCTTTACCTCCGCACCGTGCATTTTTCGCTGGCATTAGGTTAATTTCTCAACTCACACATTGTGCACGTCTTCGCGAACAGCGCGTAATTAAGTTAAGTGTTCGAAAACGGCGCAAATTCCAATTAATTCCGATGCGCGAAATGATTGAATTCGTTGGCCCGATTTTGCGCGTCTATTATGAAACGCATGTTGCACTTTCATGTTCTGCCAAGTTTTACTCATGTACCACTTATTTTAAGCGGCGCGCGAGCGTCTGAGTAAGTAATTCGATGTAGTTAAGGCTTAATCCAAGTTTGAGCGCGTTTTTGAGTGCAGCAAATTAATAATTTTGCCTTGTGTGTGGCAGGAGCGGCAGCGGCGGCGGCGTCGGAGATGCCGTTTTCCATTTGGAAAAATAAATACAATTTATCAATGTGCGATGTAATGAGCTGTTCCAATAAAGTGATATAAAATAATGAAATAAATTAGCCTTGACATTGGCACGGCGTTAATTATTTATAGTGCATGACTGTATGTTATTTAAGCCATTGTTAAATATCACTTTTTCCGTATTATTTCATCCATTATTTTTCATATGTCCTGCATCATGCACTTTTACAATTATTATTTGCTATAAAAATTTATTTCCGTCGCGTCCATATACAACGCTTACTCATTGTACGCGCCAATTGTGGCTTTCTTTCTCGATTATTTTACACGTTTTAAAACTCACGGTGTTTAAAATTTAATGGCACAATACTTATTTAAAATAGAATGATGATGATCGTCTAATTGCCGTGTTCCAATTCGAATTGAATGCAGCTACTTACTGAGCTCGTGCAGCAAATGAAAATATGCTTTGATATTGCATTGGCAAATAATATGATAAATTCTCTGACAGAAATCATTTTATTCTGTCTAGGAACGCGTGCGCGCGCCGAGAGATATTTATTATCTGTGTGTATTTTCCAATGTTTTCTTTCGCTCCTCGCTCGCAGGACTCGACTCATACATCATATGCCTTTTCCTTTTCAACATGATAAATCAGTTTTCCACGACGACGCATTCACTCATACGCGCGCAAAACAAATACACATGTGCAATTTGAAATTTGAAATTTCTCATTTCACCTCACATTATATTACGAGTTATAAACTCACACACATGCAGAAACAAGATGGGCGTCCAGCAAATTTCAATTCGCCCTAAAATAAAATACACGACTTTCTGCGCATTTGTAAAAATATTACCAGTGTAAACACGGTCTCAACATATGAATGCAGCGTAAAAAATGATCTTTGCGTTAATCATGAATCCCATAATGGCATTATAACATTGTAATACAAGTCTAGAAATGCAAATGTTCAAATGAAAAGTTTAAGCCAAATAAATATGTGGACAAGCACAAGAATATGCGCCAAACGCATGATGAAAATTGATATAAATGAACGTCCTGACTTCCACTCGTAATTATTTCGTTTGCTTGTGGCGTTTTTGTTTAAAAAATGAGTGCACATTTATACATATTCTGCATATTTTCATTTCGGCCGCATGCTTCTTACTCTGGATACAACAAACGCAGCGTATAATATGTTTTTGAAATATTTTCCACGCGGAGCGTTTCGGGAAAGCGCTTTCTTAAAAATACGCTTCATACATTTTGATCTGAAGATTGTCGACTGGGTCGCAAAAAATTTTGCCCAACGCTTTTTGGGAGTTCCCGACTGGGCGACGTTTTTGTTCCTTCGTCCTATGTTATTTCTATATTCAAGTGGAGTCCCAGAGACTCGTGTGATGCATGCAGCAAGCAGCAGAGCAACATTTGTGTATTGTATTGCACACAAACTGTGCGCTCGCGTACGGCCATATCAGTCTTCCTTCCACGCTGACATTTCGTCATTTGTCAGTGTCGAGGGCACCGTTTGGCGGGGCCTGTGTGTCATGTGGGACAAAACAGCGCGTTCGTTCGTTTCCAACCATTTCGAACGCTTGATACGAGGTGGTTGCTGCGCGTTCAGCTGGTGTGTTGTGCAATGCGCGCACGGTGTTGCCACGTTGATGTCGCGCTGCTGTCGCACCACGTGCCCCATATGGGCGCGCAAGGGAGACGACGCGAAGTATCATTAAGGCGCTGTCATGTCAATATGATATCCGAAGGGGTGGCTCAGCGCATGCATTGCTACAATCGCTCCAAGCGCCCCGAAAGCGGCGTGTTCGGCTGCCAGGAATTGCCGCACGACGTATGCGTGAAATGCGTCAGCAGGCTTGTTGCCTGAATTTCCAATGTTTTCTATATGTTGCTCACACGCATATGCACAATGGCTAAAGGGATGGGATATTCCTCGCCGCTCTGGCATTCTCTGAAATAGCGCTACGCGGAGGTTTTGTTGTTGTTGTTGTTGTTGTGTTGCGCGGTGCCGCTTTTTTTAATGCCGCCACGAATGTGGATGCGGTTTGGGGAATTATGCTGAGAACGTTCAGGTTCGGGGTTTCATATCCAATGTATAAAATGCGTGCGCGGTTTACACGTTTGACATTATTCAACAACGAATGCCCAACTTGCTCGGCCAGTCAACGCGATGACGTGGCCATTCACGTTTCACCGAAAATATGGACATGCGAACGGCATGACAATGAAGGGATGAAAATTTGTTTATGTCCAGCATGGGGGATGAATTGTCCCCAAACATATTGCTTCAAAGGTAATCAAATGGGGAGCCAAATTAAAAATGCTAGTCGGTCTTTCACGAAATTAATATGCGAAATTGCTGACCATCCCCCCAAGATATTAATCAAGCTCAACTTACCAACAAAAAAGTAAAGTAAAATATTAACGTAACCTTTGCTTCACGGCACTGATGTATCAAGATTGCACAATCTCGGTGAACCTTCACGACAAAACTGAAAGTTTCAAGATGCGCAACTGGACTAAAACCGTCAAAAGTTGCATTTTTAGAAAGTTCGCAATACGGTCGACAATGTGCCAATAAATATTCAAATGACTGACTTGCTACTACCATTCCTACAATGCGGCATGTGGTTACCAAAGAAAGAAAAAAGAAATTTGAATAATTTAGTCCGTAAATGACGTAATAAAGAGGGTGGTTGCTTTCTTCTACCACCCAAGAATGCATTTTTCGCAAAGCCGATAAAGATTTGGGTCTTTGCAATTATGTAATTTGTAAGAAAGAAATTATATACGGTCTGTGGTAACTACTGCCCTTATCGCAGTTGACAATAGATTTCGAAATTGCTAAACTTTTGAATTTTGATGGCCCAATTATTATGCAAAACGCGCATGTGGATATACATCTGACATTCGTTTGTGTCGAATTGACTAAGGCCCAAGGAACATATTATAAGAAATGTAATAAGACCGCGCGCGCGACGTGAGAAGCAGACTGAAATTTTCTATTAGAATATTGCCAGTTTCTTCACTTGAAACTTGGAGCATTCATCTTCCTGCTACACTAGTTCAAACATTCACTGATTAAACTTGCGACATCGCTTGAAAGTTACCTCCTGAGAACAGCGAGCGCGAAGATGACCAACGTGCATATGATTTTTTTGACTTTTCAATATTTTAACGTTTGATAGTGATTAATGTTCCTCAGTTCACTGCCGTTTTGTAGCATGCTACACGTTTTTACGTTACTCATTGTTGGTCGCAGCTTCTACGCGGCTAAGCGCTTCTTCCTTGAGTCGGCTTAAACGAGCTTTGAGAATTGGAGAACGTTCTCTTATTATTATGAGCATTATTATTATTGAAGTTAAGCGACATGACAAAAATCTGGTCGTGTCGTGTTTTACTGCCGCCATTGTTCAATTTGGATTCAACGCCGCTTTATTACAGCAAAGATTTCAGATTCGAGATTCGCTTATCCTTTTACTAACTGTTCAGCTGCTCCGCGGCGCGTTCAGGTGCTCGTTTTAATCAGGTTGCAAGTTAAATAAAGATTCGAATCTTTACGAAGCGCGCTCGCTCAATTTTCATGCGAAACAAAAATATTTTGTTTCCTGCGTTCTGAATGAGTTTCAGCGTGCCGCAGTCGATGAGACAACACCTATATAGAAATGCACGCTTCATTTATTGAAACAAATCACTTTTGCGCTAAATATTCCAGAAAATGTTTTCACACGTTGCTCGCGCAAGATCTAAATGCGACGATCAAAAGTCGTTGGCGTATTTAAGCAGGCAACAAATGCGCTTGCATTCGTAAGATTTTTTCGAGGAAAGCATCACGAACCACACACTTAAATATATGTTCAAGCGAAGCGTGGCATATCGCACACCTTCGCAACACCTTTTCAATAACAATTAATCATTTCCCGTTTTGTTCGTACGCTCATGCATATGTTGCATACACACGGGTACGTATAGATTGAAATTTTTGTTAACAACGCGCGAGTGAAAAGGCACGCAATGCAATGGACGAGGGAACAAGGAAGAAAACAAGCACATACAGTAGCAGCGAAAACGTAACGCCAACATCATTTTCATTAATATTCTTTTATTCGTCATTAATCATATCAGCTCATTGTGTTCGGGCTGCCATTAATGATTATTGTTTTCTAGCGTTTAGCATGTTGCTAATAACTATCTCCCTATGAAATGAAACCAATTTCCAGCAGGAACGCAACGTACGTACTTGCTGTATGCGATAAATAACTCAACGACTGCAACCGGCATTTATGTTATTAATAAATTTTACGTTAATAAACTAAATTATACTCAAACTGTATCAACACACAACGACGTCAGACCACAATGCTTAGGCGCGAGAAGGTGAATGGAGAGTGAAGTAATGATTGATAGTTTTCGTTCTGAATTTCATTAATTTCCATTATGCTTTCGTCGCGTTTATTTCAATCAATATGAAGCATAACGCAATGTTTTACAATGTTTTGATAGCGTTTTTCAAAACACGTTTTTGTCTGCTGCCTTTGCATTTGCGATGCTACAACAATTGGACGATTCATCCTTGAGCTAAAGCTAACTTGGTAAATTCGGGTACACTTCGGACCGGACCACCACAAGAAATAATATCTTCTAAAGAACAGTGCAAAGAATCATTAATCATTGCACAATTGGAGGCAACAAACGCCAGACGAGAACAATTGTACACATCGAGATAAAATGATTTCGAGCGTTAATTATGTCTTTTGTTGAACGCGTTTGCACACTTTGCTCACAGTCTGCGCTAACCTTGGAGGATGGGAAATTCACACCTTTAGATAACCATTAATTAATAATTTCGATAATTAATGAATCGCATTCGAATGATTAATTGATTGATTGTTAATGTAATTTCACCTGAAAGTGAAGCACCATCAACAGTTGCCTCCTCATTTAATGATTGATAATGTTTATTTTCTTGCACTTCTTTCTGCGCGTGTTCGTTTGAAAGACCAATAAAAATTTTTCATGTAATTTTCTAATTTCGTTTCGCGTGCAATTCTTATATTTTGATTTTAGACTTTCTGCAGCGACGAGCATTAAAGGCAGAAGTTTCCTGAGCACATATAATGAATAATGTAACAGTGCAAGCCGTAGAACAAGAAACAAGCACGGACTTTTTTCGACTTTGTGCAAGAAGCTGCCGCCGCCGAAAGATGATTGAGAGATCGGACGGCACGGCCGGAATAATAAAAAGTTTTCCAGCTTTCAGCTGCAACGCTCGGGAAATTCTTTCAGAACGCGCGCGCAGTGCAATCCGCAAGCGCGCTGAAAAGATCAGAAATCGCTTTATATGGAAGATCAACGACGGTTCGCACGTTTTTTCGAATGACGAAATGTTCCTAAAGGTATTTCTCTAACTCTCCAATCAAATATCAACCAGAATTTATCATAAATACTTTCAACGCAAAAACGGCTACAATTTATATGGGCCGCGCATATTTTCAAAACATGTGAATTTTATTATGATATAAAATCTAAATAACAAAACTACTTGAATGAATAATAATCAGCCGAGATTTATAGTGTTATACAACGTATGTAATTTTACGTCCGAAAATATTCAGTTGTGGTATAGTTTTCTGCGTAATTTTATGGTCTTTGCTCAGGAAATATTCTGAGACTTTGCGTAACGAGAATTTTCACGCGACGGATCAAACACAACCTGAATCACAAACATGCTCCAACAAACTTATCTATTTATCTAATAGCTTTTTTGTTTAGATTTAACACAAAACATGCGCATTCCGAGCAACTTTAGTTATATGTTTTCAACGTTCCGTCGGACTAAGTAACAACACACTTTCTGCATGTAAAACAAAGTTTAAAACTATTTTAACATTATAATAACAATCTAATCATATGTTCATGCATAATACAAGTCTAAAAAAATATATAAATAAAATATTTACTTTAAAACTACAGTATTCCATTGTTTTGATAACTCTATTTCGATATCCTGCGAGTTCCGAACAATTTTCATGGTTCGTAGCCAATATAATCAGTTTGTAAACAAATACGTGACATTGTAAGTAACTTTTATAGAGTTTAACACTAGTTATACAGGATTCAAACGTGTATGCGTCGCATGTTCACTCGGCAAAGGCTCAGGTAACAATAAATTAGTTCAGCGCTCGACCGCAACGTCCGGAAGCGTCGCTAGTGCACAACGGCAGTCTTGTTGAAACTTGGAAGTCGTACGAGAGAGGCAGGGTTCAGTTTGAAAAGGCAGGCCTGCGAACCGTTAGCGGCCTCGTATATACATCGTTGTCGTCCTCGTCGTCGTCGTCATCGTTGTCGGTACATTCGTTGTACATTACATTGGCATGCTCTGTGCGAGCGAGCGCGCTTGAGCGCTTGTGGTGTTGGTGCATGTATGTTTCCTGTTTGTGGATGGTTGAGTTACTAATCATACAGTTGTAAGTTAACGGCTAGGCCCCTGCATCGTCCAATCGCTGGCGCCAAGCGTAGGTGCAGAGGCGGCGATGGGGCCCTTGACTGATCTAGGGGCCGTGCGCCATTGACAGGATCTTGACAGTTACTAAGCGTTCTAGGTGGAGCGCGCTAGCGGATCGTCCCAAATTTCAATGGCCTCCCAAAATTTTTCGGGCGGCAGATTCAAATAAAAACAAACTCGTTCAGCCAGCGAACAAAACGCGCGGAGTAATCCCGTTTTTGTGCGAATCTAAAAATTTGAAATTTTAGCACAAACGTTTCAAACAAAAGCACTTAAAAACTTACATGGCTCATGAAAACTTATCCTACGCAAAATATAAAATACAAATAGATTCTACGTGCATTAGGAGCGCCTTCCTTGTGCAAACACCTTAATGCATCCAGAGGTCCTGGTTTCATATCCTTCCTTTTTCCGTCATTACAATCCATTAGCTGACATTAGGATATATGTGAATATAGGCAAGCATCTAACTAGCTTTTACGTTTTCAAAGAGATATCAGCGATCGATAAAGCATTTCTAATGCATTTGTCGTTTATACTTTCATAATCAAATATTTATATCTAATTGCTTGAACATTTAAATAGCTATTAACCAACTTTAACAATGAAGCTCTTTCGAAAAACATAAACTTCCTCGGCTATGAATTGATAATGAAGATAATCAGCAAGATGCGGGGAATGGAAGGGTGGTGAGCCGCCACCAAATACGGTTTAAATATTACGCTGATTATTTCGAGGTAAGCGCCATGTACGTGTATTTTTAGATGGTGGAGCATATGATGATACTTGGTTATGCACGTTCCCGAGGGTGCGAGGGAGACACTTGCTATTTTCGAAGGGTTACGACGACGCTTGGAGTTTGTTATTGATTTATGTGCGCCGCCGGCACAGCCAGCCGCCCCCGCGCGCTTATGGCAATAGAATTTTCCATAAAGCTGTTTGTGGTCCCCGTGTACTGCGGTGAAGAACAAGCACTTCCAATATTTCCATCCTTTCCTCCTTCACTCCACCAGCGAGCAAGCAAGCAAGCAGCATCAAACGTGTGGAGCACCTCATTGCATGAACTCTTCGTTTCCTTGTTCCACGACATTCGCGCTCATAGTTTCCGAGATGCCGCCGCCTTGGAACAGTAGCGCGAAGCGAACGAAGGATTGGTTTTTGGCGAGGCAGTGGTGTGTAGTGGTGGCGGCGGCAGGCTGAAAAGCGCCGCTCGCCTAAAATATATGGCCAAATAAGTGTTTAGCATGAAGATCTTGCGAAGATCACTTTTCACTTTGCGAGCGCATTTTCTCGTTTTATCGACTTTTCGACAGCTCTCTTCTCACGTAATAAATTTGGAAATTTCAAGCTCGCAGGCAGCTTCAAGCTGAATTCATAATTTATTCATGTCCGAAATTTGCATTGAGCACTCGTATAGATGAAGCACTAAAAGTATTGCTGTTTAATTGCTTAAAGTTTTTGCTTCTTTTGCGGCTGCGGCGTGCGCGCGCTTAAAAGCAATTTCCGCTCTTTGCACACCTCCACGACCCATCCTCGGCTCGCTTCTTTTGTGTTGTTTGCAACTTTTCTGCTCCTCTCCACGAGGCGCGCGCACGTTTTTCGCGTTTATTCAGCTGGCGCGTGTGCCTCGCCTTCATCTTCACCGGAATGATTTACTAGGAGATTACTTTAAGAGACCACTTGTTATTGCCCATAACTTCTGATTTCCACGCTGATATAACATCCACAATAACAACATCAACAAGGTCCTGGAGTACATTTAATGAAGTCTTCAATCGTCGTGCATATTTATAAATTATTAGCGCATGTTTAAGGATAATCAAATGGGAATGACCTAAAAGTAGCAGAATGTAGGTATTAATTAACATTGTCATAATTGGTGCGTAGCTTCCGACTATTTGATCACTTACGGGCGAGTCAGCTTCGTAATTTATTGAGTCATTATTCGAGAGCTATGATGTGCTGCTTGCTGTTTAATTGTTGATCCTCCTCACAGCCTGCCCAGAGATTGGAGGAGCGCGTATAGGTGCCATGATTTCGGGTATTGTTGATGCACTCCATTTCCCACACGGCGCGTCCTAATGTAATGTCAATTCACATACAATGCTCTTGTACATTGACGAAGCACACGTGCCTCATGGAATGTAGTAATGTTCGAAAATCCTTGTCAAGCTCTCGGCCTCTCTTATTCGCATTGCTAGTCAGCTTATTCCGTCTCGCAATCCTGGCGATGTTTGTGTGCGCCTTTGCAATCATGGCTGAGAGTGTATTAGTAAATGTATTCAGTCAATAATAGTGGAATAGTACGCAGAGAACAGCGAGGAATCGCTCTGAGCTGTAATGCTAATGCGGTGGTACCGCCGGATTCGACTATTCGGGGATTCGCACCCTCGTTCATCCCGAAATCCAGCTCGCCTGCACGAACAAGCTATGCGCGAAAGTCGATGTGTGTGGGTTAACGTTAACGTACATACGAATAGTTGTGCAGTCCTGAGAATTGGGGGCGGCTATCACAAGCCAAAAATGTGTTTGTCTATGTGAGCCTTGGCAGTGATGATTGCAAGCGCTCGCCGTTTATACCCCTGACGTATCCCCAATGCTCATAAAAGCCATAATAGAAACGTCTCAATTCCAATCGTATAAATTTCTCATTTGCCTACATCAACTCGCCAACTTTCTGGGGTTACACTCCTCAAACATAAATGTCTTTCACTCTACAATGTGTTTGTGGTGGATGGAAATCTTTTTCGCTAGTATAAATGCGGGCTTTCCCATCTAAAATCATAATTTTAGTATTTATATCCAACTCTAAATTTACTTGATTATTTATTCATAGATTTATACTTTCCTTCTATTACTTTTGCTGTGCGAAATAGGGGTAATTAATTAAATTACCCCGATTAAATATTTATATATCTTTATTACTCTTAATTCCTCAAATATATTACAATACTTTGTTTTCGTTACTTTGTGTATTTCTGTCTTTCTTTCTTTACTTTCGTTAATTTGTTGAATCTCAAGATCAGTAACCTATTTTTAGTTGTTGTAAAGTTTGCTTCTTTGAATCGTTATTTGTGGATTGTGTTCTTGCGAAATTTGTTTCGTCAATAATAGTTTATATAATATACTAAAAAATATTAATTATTACACCACAGCACAAATAACTATACGCTATTATAATTTGTTTCATTTAATTAATTTCCATATTTAATTAATATATCCATAGATACAAATATACAACGTCCTTTCATTCGTTTCACAATCGTTTTCTATAACTTTATTGTTGGTTTTTATATCTTTCTGCTTACGTATATTAAGTAATTCAAATTTTAGTAAATCTGTTGGATTTTTGTCCGTTTGTTTGAAAAATTATTTAACCAACAACACGTCTAAAGATCAATAATGCGTAGTTATTTCAGTAAAAATTCTTAATTTCTTCATTTTTCTTATACTCCTTCCTCAAATACTTTCCATTCTTAAGATTAATTTTTATAAGTTAAATATGTACAAATTACGTATATCAGTATTTATCTCTTCTTTCTTTTTGCATTGAATCATTCACAAGTGAAAATTAATTTTCGACGTGAACTGACATTGAGTCGAAAATTAAGTTTCAATGAAGTCGAATTTTGCAAATACCAAAAAAAAAGTAAATATTGTTATTGTGTCCTCATCACTGGGTTGGTTTTAAGTGAAGAAAATATTTTTGATCTTTGGTTATAGTTATCATTTCATTTCGCTAACAGTATTATCAGTATTATTATCAGTTACTTAAATGATTTTATGAACAAGTATTCTCATCAGCTTCGTTTTACTGTTTCCTGTTTAAATATATATATTTCGTATCAGTTATCATATATAAATATCATATTAATTATGCCATATTGTTTAATACGCCTGTGTATGATTTAATTAATATTGATAGTATGTACAAAATTATTTAAAAATTATGACTTCTTTGAGTTTTACGTATACAATGTGTATGTCTTGCTTGTTTATGTTTATAGTCAAAGATTACGTATATCGTTGCATTATTAGTCTATCAGTTATGAAGAATATGAATGAAAAATAATTTGTACTCACTAGTTGTTGAATAAATGACAAAAGCAATTCGAATTGAACTCTATAAATCGTCTTTATGAAAAACCTGGCATATTCTGTATATAACATTTACATTCTAACTTTGGCATAAAAAGTGCATACTTTAGAAATTACATTAAATTTATTTGAAATTATCGCTTACGTCCTTCTGTGTTTAAATTTTATTCAAATTTATTTAGATTCGTATAGTTTATATCCTGTTTATACAATTTGTTACTCAATTCATCAAATGTTACACTCTAGCGTTTTGAAATTTGTTGTTTATAAGAAGTACAAGTCAAAATCGACAAATCAGAGGAGAAGTGAATTTACATTTTGGGAATATCGAGTAATAAAATTTTAATTAAATTTAATAATGTACAATTCGACACCGCGCAATATTCCCAACTATGAAAAAGAATCATTTGCTATGTAAACTTTCGACATTATTAAGTTATATAAATATTTATACAGTAAACACTTCATTATAATGCAAATACTCAATGTGTGTTCTTCCTTTTTTTCATATATTATTATTAATATTAGTAAAATGTACAGATTCGCTAATTATCCTTAAATGTCCTTAAATACGTATAGTGTAAGTATACGTGTTTTGTAATAGTTAATAGGATTGTGTGTTGCTTCGTCAATCAAGAAAATATGACGAATAATTAAATAGATCACTCACTATTTTATGTATTTATGTTGCTTTGTGTAAATTACGGGCGTAATTAATTACTTAAGAGCATTTTTACGTATTTGGTTTCAATTGTAAATCATAATTATCATAAGTGTGTAAATTCAACACAACAACAAAGTGTTATTCCTTATTGTGTAATGTCTATTACGCTTGTTTTCGTTTTACTGAAGGATGGGGGGATAGTCTATCACTGACCTTGACTTGACTCCGATCCACTCTCTCCTTAATCCTCTTCCTGTTTAATCCCAACTTGGAAATAATTTTAAGCCGGCATAATTGTAAAATTAACGCTGAAATTTTAACGTAAAATTGCACGTTGCACTGGCCTCTCAAACGGATTCGTCCTCGCGCAATCGAAACACATTTTTAATGCTGTAATCCTCCATAGAAATTCCATCGTGTCTGAACACGTCCGCAATGCAAATTCGTATCATAAATAAATAAACTATAATTAAATTTGTTAAAAATCAGTTTATGATAATTTCAGCGAAGCAAAATTATCCACGTGTCTCCGAGGTCTGTATGGTTTTGACTGTATTGTGTCCATCGATGCCTCTCGTCCTCGTGCTCGCGACTTAAACTTATCGCTTAAGTCCAGTTGAAAATGCCTCTGGATCGTCGTCGCTTGCGCATCCAGCATTTCCGTAATTGGTTATTTATTGCGGCGATCCTTGCGGACTGATATCATCGCCGTTACCCTCCGAGCCGCCCTCGCCCTTGGTCTTGTTCTCCTTCTTCCATTTCATGCGGCGGTTCTGGAACCAGATCTTAATCTGGCGTTCGGTGAGGCATAACGCGTGTGCGATTTCGATGCGTCGCCGCCGCGTCAGGTACCGATTGAAGTGGAATTCCTTCTCCAATTCAAGCGTTTGGTATCGTGTGTACGTTTGGCGACCTCGTTTCCTCTCTGCAATCCAACAAACACCAATAATGAATACACGTGCTCACAAAAAGGTACACAACAAAAATATCAAATTCCTCGCCGATTTTATATAAAGGCACGAATAATACAACATATACACAAGAAGTACCTGACACATGGCGAATGATTTATGCATCATTTATAAACTCATTATCTGCGCGCGCTGAAGGAGCACGCGCAGGAGCGAGATGACTCGACCGCCTAGAGCACAGGCATTGATTGGCGTTACAAGGACGATGCAGAATGCAGAAACGTGCTGGGCTTCTTATACTTTTTATTAGTTAATAAATAGCCATATAATTATGAAACCTTTGATGCGGTCAAACTTCCCAATCATTTTCCCATTTGGCTCACGCACCCATGGGCAACAATCCTACACTACATGCAACTTTGTACGTTAATATCATCGAATCAAGTCTAAACAGGCACTTTATTTAATTGGAAAATAATTAATCGCAATTCAGCGATTCAATTTCAAGCTCACACCGATGATTGGAGTAAAGCAGATGGAACAAGAACACATATGACGTATTGGTTCGTTACATGAGATCACAAAGTGAGTGCGGTACGCGAGAGCGGAAAAAATTGTGATGAGGGGGTGTGCGGGCAGCTCAGACTTTAGACGTCAGCGTTGACGAAGATGAATGCCGCCCCGTTTCTTTTCGGTGTCTGCTTCCAACGCGCGCTGGGAGCGACAGCCCAACTATGGACGATACTCGACCGTGCATTCTGCCGCTCGTCTTCCTAGGCGGCACACAGCTACTTTTTACATAGGAAAAACAACGAAATGAAATGAAAGGAAATGAACAAAAACGTATAAAAACCAAAAAGAAAGACCGCTCGGTCGGGACATGAAAAGACTCGAGAAATGTAGGGCATAACCTGGCATGCTTTCTCCTCGCGATCCAACCGACATAAATGGCATGAAGAAAGAAATAAGCAAGCGGAGAAAACAATATCAAAAATTCAAAAGCCCATATACTTAATTCCAGGTATTATACTGGGCTACCATCAATCGAATAGCGTTCGATTTAAAATCATTGGCGGATTTTTATCAGGCGATTTAGCGTGCGAAAAAACAACAGGGGATCAAACGTCATGCACACGCTGTATGTACATAGCGTATTTATCGAGGAGAAGCAAACAGCAAGACTGAATATACACTCGGTACAGATGAGTATTCAGCGTGATGAACGCGCACACAACCCCGAACGAGACGTGTAATTATTTTACTCGTTGGTTCGGCGCATGTTGTTCGCTAGCAGCGTGGCAGCGCGCTGGCTGCACAGCCGAGTTTGATTTATACCGACACCGACGCGAGACTCTGATTAGTTTCGATGCTTCTTTAATTAACGTTCCAAACTTTTTTAAGCTGCGATGTTGCTGCCGCTGCCGCTGCCGTGCGCGCGTTTTCAATACATTAACTGTTACGTGTAGAATTTCATCAAGCATGCTGCTCTCGGTAAACAATAACAGCGCAAAAATAAAACAAAAAGAAGCATCAAACAAGGCGGCGTAAATGGATGACACGCTACGAGGGGCGGCGAGCGCATTATGAAACAATAAGAAATCCATCAAGAAAATGAAACGGCAAAGACGAAACTTTCCTTCTTCTATTCTTGCAGCCAAACAACGAGCGCGTATTTATAGACCATTCGGATTGCTTGCTCGCGCTTGTGTTATTGGAAGTCTGATGTTGGCGCGGTTTAATCTTTTTCCTTCGAGATGATGCTGCAAGTCTAATTATCAACATCGAATGTCAGACCTCGGAATGATTGATGATGGTCTGCGTTCTCTGATTTGGCTGCGGATGCCGCTGTAGGAGTGGATGGAGCGAACCCAAGAGAAGAAGAAACGCGTCAAGGGATGCGCGGGCGAGCGGAGGGTGAACCACCGGAGCAATCCTTGTGCATTCTAATATTGTTGTCAGACCCATGTCAAAAATGAAAGAGGAAACGAATTAAGGCGCCTCATCCACGTCCAGCGAGTCTGCAAGTCTTGCACCAGCGACGACCAACTTTTCTCGCAGCTTTAGAAAAATTCCGCAAGAAATTTGAAAGCATTTCTCATATCACATGCATTTCAGACAAATGCCAGGATTTTGATTCAGATAAATTGAAGACGATTAATAATCATGCGTCCAATTCCCGAGATGAATTCGTGAAACGTATTCTTGGGACGCGACTTGTCTTTGATCTTCAGCAACTCTCGGCGCGGAGACCGAGTAATAATTACCCTATGAAAAGGGCTAAATAATTTACAACACTATCAAATCTCATCGCGTCACAATTTATCACCGCGCGAATGCTTATTTAATAGGGGGGCGCCACTCGCCGTATCTGCCACCGCCGCCACCGTTTATAGTGTGAGCACCGCCATCGTCGACCAAAACTGTTTGCGGCATGTTAGTGGAACAAGGCACGCGCGAATTGCGGAACGGTGGCGGCGGCAGCAGCGTGTGCATGTGTAACGCAAAGAGTACGCGCGCTCCCGCCAACGCCGGCGTGCAAACCGACATAAATTGCACTCAACAAGTAGCCTATATACCGGTCGCGCCGCGCGCGCGGTTATATTGTTATTACCCTGCTTATGGTTGCCAACAGATGTAAATTCTATCTTTATTATATTAATCGCTTTATTACCGACCGCACTCGAACGAGAATGAGTTCGTTGCAGCGCTGAATCCTGCAGCAGAAAAAGGACGAACAACTGCGGAGAGCGAATGGCTTGTTACACAAATGTGATGATAGAGAGATGAACGCATTTAAGATGCTCTCGGTATGCTCGAACCCACTGGAGGACGTCGTAATAAACTATCCGGCAACGATGTAGGCAACGTGAATGCAATTATTTATTATTCTATTAAGAAAACCAGGAGCAACGGGAGTTCAAAAGATGAAAAATTTATTAAACCATCTATCGTATATGAATTCAAGAAATTTCTTTGATTTCTTTCTTGTGACTCAATTCAACTTGACTTCTTTTGTTTACTTCCTTCTTGACAACGCTATTGTCTTGTAGGTTTGGACATTCATTGTGTAAAGTGTCAACTGGCCATAAATTTTGCGCAAGAAGTTTCCAAGTACTTTGCCAAAGAATTCGCAAATTTGCAAGAATTTGCATAACTTTGTGTCAGGTACTTTCGTGCTACAAAGGAGATAAGAAATTGGTGCTTACCAAATTGACTTCTCATCCACGGATACAAAGGACTGGGTAACGACGATGACGTATTATTTGGCGCTTGCTGATTCGGTGGTTGCTGCTGAAGAGACGGCTGCTGTTGATGCGGTTGCTGGTGCATATTTCCTTGCTGACCACCATACATCATATGTTGCTGTTGCTGATGGTGCGTTTGTTGATGGTGTTGCGGATGTTGCTCCTGCATATGGTGACCCATGTGATGGTTGTTCATACCTTGCGAGGTGTCGAGAGGCGGGCTACCGGTAGGTCCAAGTACACCGCCCTGTGTGACGGCGGCGGCTTGCAGCTTGCAACTCGCATAGACCACGGGAGTCTGATGCCCATTTGGCTGGTTTCCACCCATATGCGCCATATTACTCGGGCTGTCGGGTCGGTATCCCTGATTGCCCATTTGCTGCTGCTGCGCCTCATAGTAACCCGCGTTTCGGATATCCATCCGATCGTAAGGTGGGAATCGCGGGTAGGGCATGCCTTGTGGCGGCTGGCCGGCGGCCGGAGGACCACCGCCATAATGGTGCGGCGGGATGCCTTGTCGTAGTCCAACGACGGAGGGATCGCCGCCGCACGAATTGGGGTCGTTCTGCACGCCGGCCTGAGGCACCTGGACGGCGGCACCGTAGTGCTGGTGTTGGTGTGGATGTTCTGCGGACACCACGCCGCCGTTACGCATATCTGGCATATATGAGTTGGCAAAGTACGAGCTCATCTCCATTATGGCGCAATCACAGTAAGGAACACTTTATCGCACGCGAAAAACAAAGTGTCCGTAATGAGAAGAGTTTCGCTTAAATTTAACTAAACTCTGCTTCTTTATCACAATTTACACGAATGACTTAAATTAATGCCACTAGGTGAACATTATATCTTAAGATCATTTTAACACTCATTCGCTTTATAGATCACTCCAGATTTAATTTTTAATCCTGGCAGGAGAGTGAAGATTAAATCCAATGCGGAGGGGTTGTTTCTTCAAATCTGCAATAAAATAAACAAACACTGTAGTCACTGATATCAAACAAGCGAAAGTCTTTTAAAAGTTAGCGAGTAAACTGGCCGAGGTCTGCGATAGAACTAACTAAAGTTTTTGCGTTAATGAGTCGCATGTATTTATGAAATTTCAGAGACTTGGGGATTTACATTGCAAGAAATGAGAAAATGAGTGACATGTGTCCTTTTGCGGGCATTTATGCTTAATTTTCCTGTCGGGTTTTATACGCTTCATCAATTTGACATACATTTCTTCTTGCACGTGGTTGCAACGCCTTGCTCTAACAACGCGCCGAGACGACTTCAGCCAATCCCAGTCTTTTTCAGCATAGGTGCAGTGCAAGATATTCATTTACACAGAGCAAATTATGGAAAATATGGGAAAAGCAGCCATGTTTGGTGGTCCTTACTGGATGTAATGGGAAGGTCACTTGAAGCGACAAAACCTCTGGAAATATATTATTTCTGGACGAAAGATTTCTAATTTTTTAGCCGACGTTCCCCCCAATGAATACAATAATAGATGAGATTTGTTTTTATTCTAGATTACAGCCGCACTAATGTCCCTCATGTTCTTGCGCGCTTTGTTTCTCGCGGCGCGAGCGCTGCCATTTTTTTGCTACATATTCAATTTGTCCACGTCTGAAATGCATTCACATTCGTTCTCTTTGTGTTGATTTTTTTATCACTCGACAGTCTCTTCAGCGGTTTTCAGTCGTTCTCTCGTCTTTTTGTTCTGCGCTAGCCAGTGTGTGTGCTTCAGTTTTGCAGATCGCTGTTTTCATTTTTCGCTAGTCGGACTACTAAATGGAAACAGAAACTAATTGCGTACACCCACAATAGCGGCATATGCATGTGTGTAACCCGCCGCCGCCGCCACCGCGCGAAAGAGAATGTGGCGGAATGTGGATAGATTTGCGCGTGTATATTTCTCTGCAGCATTTTCGGAAAACGCGCGAGCGCGCGCGCCCCAGCGGCAAATGCGAGGAGAGCGAGTGCGTCTCGTGTGACACACGATTTGTCAAGCTGAAAGGTTCCGCACACATGCAATTCGTTAGGTCGACGCGACCAGCCATCGTGACGCCGCCGCCATCAGGCAAAACGCACTACGAGAAGGCTGCTGCTCCTGCCGCCTCTTCGCGCATCTCTTTCCGGGAAGTAGTGTTGATGAAATGACTTGCAATTCAGCCATTAATTTATAACCGTCTACGTCATTCTTCAATCGGTTATAAATAACTTTTTCCGTTCATCGAACGACAGCGAATTTAAATTAGTGTGACGTTTCCAAATGAAATCGCTTGAAAAATTAAATTTTTGTACACACGAATCCTTGAATTCCCAAACGCTCCCTGGGTGTTTAACCAAGAGCCAATTTAAATTTCCGTCGTCCACATGCATTTCATTGTCGGCTCTTTGCGTTCATTCATGAATAAACAAACAGAATTCTATAGAGTATTGAGGAACAAATAGGATGAATGTTGCTCCAGCGGGCTTTTGGGGGAGAACCCACGCGCGCACATTTTTGACACGAGTGAAAAAGGGGTTTCCGACCATAGCACGGGCGAAAAAGCGCCGTAGCCGCCGCCGCCGCCACCACCGCCGTCGTCGTCGTCCTGAGGACAACTTGTAATTGGCTAAATGCTTTAATGAGATTTGCATGTAAATGGGGGTCGCGTCGCCATGGGGAACCCCCCGACGGTGAAGACACAAAGGTCTCGCCAACTTTTAATTTAATCAAAGAACTCGCTCGCGCCGTCGAGTCCTGAGTGAATAGCTCCTGGGTATTTTCATATAATATCCCGGAGTTTCTATCAGCACCCGAGTGAGGGTTACGTACGCAGTATTCACACTCATGTCATTGTGCCTTCTGCGCCATTCCACTCCAGCAATTTCCCATTGTTCGGTCCGTGTCGCATTCGAAGCATTGATAAGTTTCGAAATTGTTGACGCTTTCGAAGATCCTCTCTCGTGCGCGCTTCGTCTATGACGCCTGGGGTGCTCTGAAGACATTAATGTATAAGGTGCGAATGTCGCGGTTTACGACCCCAACGACGACCCTCCATGTTCCTTTAACCGCTGCGCTAATTAATATTCCACCTTCATTGTTATTCATCTGATCATCTCGCTGATCATGATATAAAATTGCCTTTAATCAATTGCCAATTTTTCGATTTGAGGCATTATCCTAAACAGTGTACGAGCTAAGATTGTGGAAGGTGTTGATCAATAAATTCAGCATTTCGTGCTGAGGGCTTAGGTCGAAGATTTGTATGCTAGTAGCGAACCTGTTGGTGTCTGACGAAAGTTGTTCTTCCTCGATGGACGTCGATAA
The DNA here is from genome assembly GCA_030264675.1 of Anaulacaspis nigra. NCBI lineage: Eukaryota > Metazoa > Arthropoda > Insecta > Coleoptera > Staphylinidae > Anaulacaspis > Anaulacaspis nigra. Next base: position 111,290 of record JARJDV010006986.1, on the reverse strand, counting down.
CATTTCAAACCGGTTGCTTCTGGTAACTTAGCCAACTGTTCGAATACGTTGAGGTAGGTCCCCTACAGTCCTCTGTAAATCCTCAACTCAAGCCCTACTTGGCTGCTCATTCATAGACGGATGTGAATGAAAGAAGTACTTTACAAACTACGAGCAACATTTCAAGTTTCAATTTATCTCTTCCTATATAAACTAAGCGAAGATATAGTTCATCAGTTACTACCACAGATCAGAAGCAACATTAGCGATCGGGTGTGCATGTGGCACGCGCAAATATGTGTGGAGCGAAATCGATGAGTAAACAATTTATCTAGCAACTATCAGCACGCGATAATGGAATGCGAATTGCGAAAATGCAATGATCACACAGCGCGTCGTTCCTCACTCCTCTTGTTGTTGCGAATTGTTTGCTAGATAGTTTCCCTCGCGTTTTTTGCCACCCCCAGCACTTTTAGTGTATGCGGCCGTGTGCAAACGAGCGAACAAACGTGCCGTCTATGTGTGTAGATGATAGGGTTGGGTGTCGATAGCCTGCGTTCGGAATTTTAATCGACCTAAAACAATCTGCCGCCTCCAGCGCTCAACAAAGCGCATTGGCATGCCGCCCCCATTCAGGCGGCTATTCAACGTGCACACACGTCCCCGAACGGTCCCTCTCGAAATGCCAAATCGCACAAAGCGCCAAAACCGGAAGGCAGATAAATTTTAACTCAACACACTCGCTATGGTTCGGATGTAACGAGGAGAGCCCATTGGAATGATATCAAACACGTAGCATTTTCATTTCCGCTCTTTGAAATGGCATTATCGTTTGAATTCCATACTGGAATTGATTGATATTTTCACATCGACGCGTTGATATAATAAATATCAATGCATCATTTATAATTAGATGGAAATTGTATTGAATTCTGTGCGAGATTTTTACGTGGCATAATGCCAGAATCGTCCACATCGTCCCCTCTAGTTGTAAAGCGATAAACTATTAAAGTCTTGATGCCGCAACACGACCCACAAAGCGCGCCACGCACACTCGAAACAACTTCTTCTTCGAGTTAATGTTGTTGTGTACACACGAGACAACACAAACAAGAAGGCAACTCACTAGAAATCGAAGCACCAGGTCAAGAAATCTCACAAATCACACACATATAGATGGCGTCAGAAGGCCATAAAGCATTTCCTCACAGCGCAAACTGCATTCTCAGATGGATTACCACCGCAGGCTTACCGGGGAGGGTTTGCCAGTGTGCATGCATGTGTGTGTGACTGAATGGATTGTTAGAGGCACGTGTAGTGATGGCTGCGCGAAGAAAGACGAAAAGGACAGCGAAATAGAACGACAGAAATGATTGAGTATAGGGTGGAGTTACCCTTGCAATGGGGGTGAAGTTCGTACATCGTACAATGATGGCCGCTATTAATCAAATATGGCCGACTTAAGGATCTTGAACTAATATTAGAAGACGCAATAGATGTAATTAATTCGTACCGATTGAATGTTGTGATTGATATCTTGATTTTTATTTGGTCTCACGCAGCTGGAAGAAAATCATTCGAATTGACACTAATTGTCCATATGTTCACAACATGCGATTTACGAAACACTCTTGCCCTATTGATTTGTATTCCATAAATGAACAGAGGTATTGTTATTGCAGCGGCGAAAGTTATGATAGATCAAACGCACGAATGCATTAAAGAGGAGTTTTTAGTGATGGTAGGGGTGCAATGTAGGGGTGAAACTTGGCGCAAATATTCATAAATCATGTTGAAACGCATATACAACATAAAAATCATAGCAGAAATTCGTGAATTTTTTATGTCTGGCTTTGCTGTTTTTCGTTTTGTTTGGAACTGTTGGGCACGTTTGTTTTTGGCGTTGTTTTAGGGACAAAGGGTCGCCCTCTATCAACACACAGTCTGATTGTAGATACCTAGACAACGTGTCGCGACATGGGGTGTACTTTTTCAATTTTGTTTTCCAAAGGGGTGTTATTCACTTTTGAAATTATTCTATATATCTGCTACCGTTTTTTCTGGTGCTCTAGCCGGTGAGGTAAGCACAACTTTTAATGCTTATAAATAGTTGATCCAACGCACATTCATCTTTCCGACGGAACGCGCTGAATTTATCATTCCACGCAAAGTTGAGCCGGCGACGACTCTGTTGTAACACTCGGTAAAAGCCATATTTTTATATTCAAAACTTCTGTGTCGCGTTGAAATCAAATAAAATTATTTGCGTGTGCCCCCCCCAGTGAGTTGTACGCAAAACAAAATTAAAATAAAAGTGATATAAATTGCGGCACGAAAATTGCATAATAAAAGTCTGAAGAGGCGATATAAATAAAGTATAAAAATTACACAATGAAATTATGCGGCTTGTACGTTTGTTGATGGTGGAAATGCACTCGTAAAAAACCCCAGCAAAGTGCAATACTTCAAGTGTGCGCTGCTCCTCTCGGTGATGACAAGAGAGTGCTTCGTATGCAGCGCGTAAAAAGTGCTAAATATTTAGCGGAATTATTTTCAATTTTTTTGTTTTGGTACGCCGCTTCACACTGCAATTGTCGCATAATTTATGAGCTCTTATATAATGCAGATTTTTAACATGCTTTAACATGGCCGCATATCTGAACTTGAACGCAAATTCCAACTGTAACTGAAGCTAAAATATGCGCTCTAAAAATGTTTAAGAATACGTGAACGGACGACAATGGTAGCCAACCTAACCTAACGGCACTTTTTAAATTTTGTTCAATCTATTCTTTGAAAGTGAAGCAAGAAGCAGCATTTTGGGAGAAAACGTGCCGGAAAAAGAGAAAGCTTTTCTAGGTATTTCGTAAAGAAAATGAGTTTATTGCACAATTGCCCAAGAAGTGTACCATCTTTTCACAGCAACTTACCGGCTGCGGAGAGATAAATAAAGCGAAACCACAAATAATCATCATCATCATGTGCCCAAGAAATGATGTGTTCTTTCTTAAGAAATAAGATGCGTTGATAAAGGCAGTTAGAGTCACAACGCCAGCATGTCAACTTGTTTGAATGTCGTCGCTGCGCATTGAACGCGCCGCTTCTTTATCAACGCTATCATCCATCTAATCGGAATTTAAATTAAATACGAGAATAAGCATGGCAGGCACATAAAAAACGACAAAATGTTGCTCGGATGGGTATCAGCTGTGCGCGTCTGTGTGCTACAATTTCGAGTTTCCGTCGTGCTAAACGTCGAGGTAGTGTGAAGAAAACGAACACGTAAAAAACTCTGAAAAGAAGAAGACAAAAACGAGATTGCCAAAGCTAGGGGCAGTGACCATTATTGCAAGCCGTAGGGGGTGCAACGAAAAAAATCGGCCATTAAATGCACCCCACATGCGCATTAACTTCTCGGACGCCAGCTCATTCTTTTTTCCGAGGGCAGCGTCTGCACGTCCGGCAATCGCAAACCCCTATGGTCAACCTCGAAATCTTTGGACCGCGAGGAGTTTTCGATTTGTTTCAAGTGCGCCCTTGATATATGTGCTGCTTTTTGGTTTCAGCTGAATCGTGATGGAGCGTTCCAAATCTATTTTTAATGACTCAATCGTTGAAATGCATCTGGAACCGGAATTCTTCCGCGCGCATGAAATGCGTGTTTGACTTAATAAAGACATTTATGGCTATTTTAATGGCTGTTTAATTTTTATTACGCCTCATAATAATATTTTCATGCGCGTGCTGACTGACCTTCTCAATGATGAACTTTAATAATATCAGCAAACACATAGATTAGAAATATCGGAGCCGTATCAGTGAATTTACACACCACTTTGCTCGTAGCATGCTCAATGATAACATTCTGATTATTGAGTTATTACATTGCGGCGGTCGTTTAAGCGCGAGAATCGCCTCGTAAATCATTCCGCTGATAGAACGCATTCCCCGGTAAATACACACGCGTGGAGCGACGCTGAGCGAAAATCATAAACATGTATCAAACAATTGCAATTGTTAGAAATCATATTGCTGAAGGGTGAACACGAACATCCTCGTTGCAGAAAGCGCATCAAATTAATTGCTGCTGCTGCTGCTGCCGCGACTGCATCCAGCGAAATTATCGCGACCGCGGATGCGCGTCGTTCAAATTTGCACAAAACCGCGCAAAACGCAAAATGTTCCGGCTGGAAAACCGCCGCCGTTGCCGCCACCACCGCCGCCGCCGCCGGCTATTCCCAGTTGCACGTTCGGCCCGCAATTTATTTGCATCAATGAGTGGAATAGCGCATTGCATTCAAGCAAAAATTGATTATAGTTAGGTGCAATGAGTGACAATTTGATTGATTTCGCAAATATTTATTGCGCTAAAATTGAATTTTATGCTGACAAATTTTGACGATTTATGCCAACTGCGAGAATTTATGTGCTTTTTAATTAGAAATATTTTCCATTCATCAAATTATAAACTAAAATTGAATAACAAGCGCGGTGTATTTCCAAGGCAGGTGCACAAAATATCTCTACTTTTGTATATTTATAGAGACAACTCGAAATACCTACCTATGAATATTCAGCACACTCAAGTTAAGTTATTTATTATGAACTTTAAACATATTTTTCAAAAGCCTTCAAGTCTATCAAAACGGTCCTAACCATACCCACTTATTAGTATGCAGTAAACATATCACTGCTATTTTGTAGTAAATTGCATGAATGAGTAATTAAATGTTATAAACGTTTATCGAAAAAATAAGCAATAAATTAACAAAGCGGCGGCAATAATTTAAAAAATATTTAATTATTCCGATGTGTGTTAAACGATATGCTGATTTTAATTTACGAGCGAGCCTTTTAAACTTATAAATTTGTTACACGCATGTTTGCTAGGCTGCATTCGACTGAATGTTTTATAGTGAAAGTGAATTAATTATTGATAGCAACCTTTTTTGTTTAAAGCTGTACTTTCTACTTGTTTAAACAATACAATAACGTGCTCGAAAATAATACATTTTATAGCGAAAATACCCGCACTTAATAACTTAATAAAACAACTCTGAAAATTTGATGAATTACTGAACAAAGTCACGATTTTCGTTAAAAATATAGCAATAAATTCACAGCGTACATGGCTATTCCGGTACCTAGTTATAATTTTGGCATTTTTCACAAGTTTTCGAGCAATTCCTAACGCCGAGATCGTGATAACGTTTCACGTATAAAAATAATAACTTCATGACGAAGCGAACGAAAACTTGCGAGGTGCCGCAATTACGCTGCCAGAGCTAATAACGTAATGTTCTGCGTGCATTTTTCTATTCGTAGCGAGCAACGCGCAACCCGTTATTATCAAAGTGCAGCCGTATTATTATCATAATATCCTATTAATTAAAAGCACGCTCAATAAATGCGTCTCGAATCTCGCAACTGTAAATATGTTTTTGTTGGGCCGAGGAGCACTTGATGTGAATTGTATTATCAAAGTTTTCAGATTCAACAACTGATTGTAAACCAAGTACTACAAGATCGGAGACTACACGAGGAACAACAATAAAACAAGTTCGCTCTATGAAGTGTTCACATTTCGTACTCCATAATTATTCTATTGAGCATTCGCTGGGTTTGCTGGCAGCTCAAGCCCAATTTGAAATTGTTCCTCATTTACCATATGCGCATATGCTCTCTCTGTGAATATTGGATTAAAGCGTTTCGAGTGCGAGAGCTAAACTGGTTGTTTGAATTACGCGGCCAATCATGGCGCGGCAAGAAAATATAGTAATTAAATGCGCAATAGGAGGCGAAACAGCAAGAGGCATTCCGAAAAGCCAACGCAACAACTACTAAATAATCGTCGAGTCAAAGGCATAATCACTGGTTATTGTTCTTAATTTTCATTCCTTTCGTTCTTCATCATGCTCAATGCTCTACAGCAAGAGAGCGAGCAAGGATAAATTTTTGTTGGCTGTTATAACAAATTGCAAACACGGTGCAACAAAGCGTGAAGGCATATTCACTGGTCTTTACAATCAGATACTCAATGTAATTTGGTTATATTTTTTCTTTTTTTGCTTGTGCGAACACAACCTCCATAAATTCCGTTATTTGTACGCATTCTTTCAAGCAAACACTTTAGCGCCATTCCACACTTTGCAAACTTTTCTGCTGATCCACTGCTTTTCTCCGCTCTGCTCGCCGAAGAAATAAAATAACAAATCAATAAATGATTTGCCCAAAGATTAATAGATTCAAACGTGCGAGACATTTGCATAATGACAATAGGCAAGTCGCAATTGCAATTTGTAACCATTTATGTTTTTTTATCCTTATCTACGCTACACGCACTCACAAGTGGCCGTTTCGCATTTATATTCAAATTCGAATTCATTCCTTTGCCAGCGCGTATGCATAGTGTGTGTCAATTGAAATTTATTGAGGTTTTGCATACCGTAACCCGATAACACACTATTATCGAAGGCGCACTGTATGCGAAATGCATGCGAAAGCGAGACGGCTGTATAACTGTGCAAAGCAACTCTATGAGTGCGCGAATGGTGAATGTAACAAGCATAAATTGCGAACGGGCAATAAATCAATGAGCAATTAGCGCTCTCATTTTATAGACATTTAGTCGTATATGCTGAAGACTTGCGCGCACACCAGAAGCAGTACATAAATTTCTTTTCGCCACACGCAGAAAGACGCAGCGCGGCCATCGTCGAAGGCGCACAGCTGCTCGGACGGATTCAACAACATGGCGCGCGCGCATTGCGGAGGCACTTAAGTCATTTAGATATTAATTTCAATTGAGAATCTAAGCGCGCAACTGCGTATGTGCAACGAACGGTAAAACTATTCTATTTTTATTGCATACTCTATCATTTGCCACTGTAACATTTCCCAGCTTCTGTTGCACCATCAGGAGTTGATAAATAATTAGCAAATGAAATGGCAACGCATGTGTTGACACAGAAAGAGTAATGATATATACATTTTATACGAAACCTTGATATATAATACCAAAGAGATATTTGAGAATTTGCAAGACATAAATCAAAAGTTCCACCGATCGAATCGCCAAAAACAAGAAGCAGGAAGAGAGAGCCTGATTTCGGATGGTGACAAATAACGCATTGCAGAAAAAAAACTTGATATGTGATACTTTAAGATCAAATTATGATTTATTCACGACTTTCTAAAAATTATTGGCAACTTTTTCCGAATTCTGCAGAAAAAATGAACACATTGAATCCACATAATGTTTGATAATATTATTATAGAGATATTGACGTGCAGAGCGAAATTAATCCAATAATTAATCATTCGCTACAAACGCTAATTAATCATTTCATTTACATTCACTGTATCAATATCAATACGCATAGATCAATTATTGACGTGGAACGAAACAAATGCATTAATTATACTGCATTAATTGCATGCGAGTCGGTCGCCTGTCGTGGAAAATGAATTAATTAAAAAATCTGCAGCGATATTTTTTCTTTTCAGCATAATGGCCGCAACAATGCTGAAACAATGATTGTATGATTGCACTAATGCAGACAATAATTATTATAATAACGATAATGCGGGCCTAATATGCACAAGTATTATGGGAGCGACCCCACCTGGATGTTTTATAATAAAATACAAACGGTAGCTTAACATGCAATCGCCGTCAACAGTAACTACAGCCATGTTCGAAACCTCACCTCGTAGGGCTAAAGCGACTGAGTTCATTTCGGCCAATGTGGTGGTTCACTATGGGTTTTCGAACCAACACGCTTATGTTTGCGCTACTACTACTACTGCTACCTGGACAAACAACCGAAACGCACTAAACATTATAATCGTGACGTGCGTTATTGTTTGGTAGTTGGACCATTATTTTTAAGACGCACAAAATTTAAAAAACCGATTGTACTTTAGATAAATATTAAACAACATTTTACTTTAAAATAGGTTAAAAGACATAAAAAATGAAGAACACGTTAATCAAGATAGCTTTTCAACGAGAAGCAAGAAAAATGGAAAGCGGAGAGAACAATGCAATAAAAGAATGGAGGTGTAGACCTCCCAAGAAGACCTCCGGCTCCTAATATGACTTAATTCATATTAATTCATCTCTTTGGTCACGACACCACCGCACCGCACCGCAAGTCTCGGCGATCGTGGAGGAAATTAATTTATTAATTTATGCCTGCGTATGATTGCATCCGACAGTGTCACGTGGTGCGCGCAACTATTAGCAGGCAATTCGTAGTATTAACATATTGCAGGCACGCGACGCGCATGCAAATCATCCGAAAGTATAAATTAGTTTCGGGCTTCTTTCTGATTAGTTTCTTTCTAGGTTGGCGTGTGCAATCGGTAAAAAAAGGGCGCCCGAACAACGAATAAGCATTTTGTACACATCGAGCGCGCACGATACGATAAAGGACATGATAACTCAACGTGCGCGAGCGATGGCGGACGAAACGAAGCGAACGAACGAACGAACGAACGGGTACGATACCATTATCCCTATTATGTCGTAATTACAGAACGAGTAATTTATTTTAATTCACTTGCACACACACACTGCATCGACCGCCAACGAAAACAAACGACAACGTAAAACAACAAATTCACAAGGAATATTAATTAATTACACGCATTTACATAGGTAGACTTTTGTACCGCATTCGTTTAATGCGCATGCCGTTCTCTCCAATCGTTTCGAGCATCATTAAGTTTTACGAGCTACAAAATACTTGTAATCGTCCTAATCGCTTAATTGCAATTAGAACTCTTTCATAAACCAATTACGCCGCGGTAACAACTGTGTTTGTTTGTAAATAAAATTATGCGACGAAAATTGAAAAGTGCGCTCGCTCGCGCGAGTTTTATGAAGTTATTCGAAATATTCCGACAACACTCGAATACGACGTGCGGCTTTTAATCGAGTGCTGATTAATTACAAATGGAAAATTGCTGAAATGTTTCCGTTAATGACATTCATTAATTCACGTTGCGCATAATTAGAATATCAGTACAGTGTCGAGCTAATTGCGAATTTCTAATTGGCAAACACGGCTCCTCCTATTTGTTGTTCAAGAGTTGCACGTGCATGTCAGCTCATAAAAGTCAATAATTTATTAGAATATTTAACAGTTGATTGAAATTCATCTCGCCCTTTGATAATGCGCACTCGAGTGGTGCTTGAATTCTTGTTCAACTCGTTCCAGTCCTCTATCGTCCCATCTCCGTCCACCGTTGAATTTGAATAATAACGAATTAAATTTAAGCGTAACGATTCACGCGCAATCATGCGTGGAGAATAAATGTGATGTGTCAATTATGTGATTCACAGGATCAAAATAAAAAAAAAGGTTTGCTAAATTTACCTCTGACGATATCCAGGGACATGTAAAAATGTTCCCAAAGTTGGTAACACAAAAATCACTAAAGGATAGAGAAATCACACGCGTATAAAATTATTAACACTGAAATTAGAGCGACGCACGTGGTCCTGAATTTTTCACATCTTGAGGTGGTAATTAATTATCGAAAAAACTTGGACACACTCCAGCGTGCGTAAACATTCACAATTCGAGTCACTAGCGCCGAAAAAGTTTTCGGAGAAAAACTCGCGCGCTTTTCACAAACGAGGATTTCACAATTCGTATGCGATGCGGCGCGTTGCACGCATTTCGCGATGGACATGCATCGAATCGTTGTTGTGCAGGAGCGCGACGTGCAGACACCGGGACGACGACGATGCGTGATGGGAAAAAGCGTTGTTCAAACGGCGGCGGCGTGCCAGCATTGTACGTGCGCGGCACATGTAGCGACGAGGCGCGATTGGTTCGGCGGTGGTGGCGACGCGACGCTCTGATAGTGTGTGCGAAGAGCGCGCGCGGCGTCGACGAATATATTGCGTCGTCGTAGTCGTCGTGGTGCGTCTATCTCGTGCGCCACGCTCGGCTGCGACTGTATGGAAGTGACGACCGGCGACTATCAGCAGGCGCTTTTCCCGTGTGTGTTACCAATCCGCCGTTTGTGGGACTCGCGCGCGCTGGCAAGCTGTCAGCGTTTCAAACATCACTATAAAACGTCGACGAGAGCGCGGCGCGCACGCACACACCTCCTCGTAGCAGTCGTAGCTCACACGCTTCGCTCGTCATGCCTTGTTTCATTTCACTTCGTTCCCCTCTATGCACAAGGCACGCATACATCCTCCCAGAGAGACAGAAGTCGTCCATGGCTGACTTATGCGTAGCTCCTATTCACTCGCAGTCGTACTCACCACGTCCACACAATCCGAGCTGGTGTACCCTACTACAATTGCGCACAATATACGCTATAATGATGACTTTGACGAAGGACGGAACGCTAATGCACAATTCAACAACAATACGCGCGCGCGTCCCCCCCGCCCCTCGCTTATTGTTGTATTCCACGTATGCGAGACTTCCTTGACGTGTCCACCTACAAGATCCGATGTTATTGGACGTATGCACTGGATTATAATTTGGCAAATGCACTCTGCCGTTCTGTGGGAATCCTTGGAGCTAGGAGGACTCGAAAAGTAAGAAGTTTCAGGGTGGAGTGCAAAGTACCCGTGCACTTAACACTCTACTCTAATGGAGGCGTCAGAAATAAATTAATCAAATGTACTTCGCGCGAGTGCGTCTAATTCTGTATGTCTGGGTCATTTCGAATTGCATATCAAGGTCTCCCTCCCTCCCTCCTCCCCGCATACACACCACACCGTGCCTCTCGCTGTGTGTGCTCGATTCTTTAATGCAAATGGAATACAACAATATTAAATATCGATCCGACTATGATTTGAATAAATTATATATCTCGGTTTGTTTGTTTTCATTTGGATTTATCTGATGAAGTGATCAAAAGGAAATATCGTGACTGCAACACAACAAGGCATGGTTTTAAATGTGGTTTTACACTATTGTAAAACGCGGCATGTGAAAACTGAGTACAATGCACGAGAACACGATTCTAGCATGATGTTTTTCGGAACATTGTTTTTGACCATGCAATGGACCGGCGAACATGGATTGCCGAGCCCGATAGCCGCACAGCAGATTGGAAACGTTTTAATTATTTATAATTATGTTATCTATTTTTTGGGCATCGTGGCTTCCTTCGCTTTTTTGTTACATATTCTTTCGTTCCAGCCGCTCACGATGATTATTGCCATACGTTGCGTTCTTTTTCTGTATTGTTTCGTCGGATGAGAAGGTGGTCGATGCCGTCTCTTTCTCCAAAGTGCGCACGATAAATTTCGGGTTTCTCTCTACAAACCGTACACCCAGTGCCCCCATAGACGCTCATAAATCAGAAATGGCTGACACAATTTCGAAAACTCAATTAATAATAACATAGCGCGCTCTCGCTCGTCCGCAGTGGACGCATACAGAAATTGTCGGAATGTGCAAGCTGAAACTTGACTTTCGCTTTGGCTCCAATTTCGATTTCGTAGTTGTATGATTTCTACCCTCGCGGACATTATTAGAAGAGACCTTGATGACTAATATTAAAACACCAGGTATGCTATTCACTGCTTGTGCGATAAGGACGGAAAGGTCTCGCAATGTCAAAAATAATCGCGAATTTGGCCGCGTTCAAAATGTCGGACGCAAAAAGCAGTTGATAGAAAAGAGGGTGTATGTGTGTGCAACGATGCGCGCGAGAAGCCATTGTTGCGAGACCTTGCACGCTTTGATAGTTGATACAATGACCGGAGTGATTAATGTCCTAATCCCCGCGCGGCATTCACAATGAACGCGGCGCGCACCGCACGGAACAGCAGCGCCTTTTGAGATCCCGCGTGCGCGCACATTCCGGATATTAGGAATCCGCGCCCGCCTCTGCACGAAATGCATCCTGCGCGGCGGCGGCAGCGGGAGCACCAACAACAATGCGCAACCCTAAACGTCGATCTGCCATCTCCAATTGCTGAGAATTTCAATTATCAGCCAGCCATTGCAATAAGCAGCCGCCTCTAAATTATCCTCGAGCCATTTACTTATTGTCTTTGTAGTTTAAGCGTGTGTATAAACCTCTAAGACTGTGAGTCATCTTTAATTGAAGGATCAGAACCAAGGCCAAGATCAAAAACGCGACTAACTAATTCGTTTCGTTGGTAGATAAGGGTTTTGTTCCACTATTAATTTACGAGCATCAATTTGTTACAATCAGATTGATTAGCATATTTTTTCATTTCTTTTAATGGGGTTCTACACCCAATGAGGTCTTCATCGCGCTTTGTGATGAAGTCGAGAAAAAGGTGCAAGCGCGTTGAGAAAAAACTTGAGGATTGCTGAGAATACGTATGTGAAATGAAAAATCATCCACGGTTCATTTCGACCTTGCAATGTCTACCCGTCCATGTACGTCCAATGTCTGTCTGGCGCGATTTATCAAGGCTTCAAAACTGTGAGCAACAGTATACTGAGCGTTTAAATTCGTTACACATTTGACACCTAAAATTCCGGACAAGCTATAATTGCATTACGCTGTGCAGTTGGTGCATGATTATAGCAATTTGCAGAACATTCAACTTATGGTCGAATGTGTCAGAAGATGGTTAATTAAGTCATTCTCTCACACACTATTTCTAGCGTTTATTATTGTGGAAACGTATATTTGGATTGATGGGGTTTATAATTAAGATGTCTAAATTGTAAATGTCCCGAACTGCATGCTGGTTGGCTAGCCACTCAGGTTGGCTTCTGCTCTCTTCGCCGTGTGCCGTATGCACAACTGCCACCCATTTTTCCAGCTTTTTCTACCTCTCTAACATTTAAATTTAGCCCAACCTTCACTGTCTGCTATGATTAATGATACGCGTGAAAAATCGAAACAGCTTGGAACAAATGTCTTCATACTGTCTGCATGTCTGTAATTGCATGACCAAGAGCAACCAGTTCATTCCAATTTCACTCACTCGAAGGGTGATGTTTTTGCCGCGTGAAAATAATATGCTAAACTGGTTGGTTCGCAAAGCGTGAGGATTTTGGGAATGTTAATAAAACTCTTATCGCCACGAATTGAATCGCGTTTGAATTCAATATAGGTTATTGATTAGATGCATGTGCCATTTTGGGGCCACAGCTCATAAAAAGCTTTTTTAAAATTTCACCTTCCAGCTGGCGGGGCACAACCACGAAAACGTGCACACACCAGCTAGGCGAGCGAAATTTTTGCGCGCTGGATGCTTTTGCGTGGAAACTGATAAATGGCCGCTTGCTGATGACACCGATGAAATACGCGGTACGCGCGCGCGGTGGCTTTTGCGAAAAGCGGCGGGCGGCAGTGGAGCGTACAGCGGCACACGAAGGGCGGCCGCGCTCTCTTTTGACTGAGAGATTTCAATTAAAACCCATGTATGTGGAATAATACGGATAGCACGGCGCTTGATTGCTCGTGATTTATGATGAGCGGGCGCGCGCGCGCGCGTCTCGGGGTCTTGCGTTGAGCTTGTTACACTCGCTTTGCAACATCACCGCCGCTGGCGGGTGATGGCAGCCATCTCGGCGACTCGCACACAAACTTTGGCTAATCAAAATCCATGCATGACTAAGACTCATGGCGGCACCGCTCTGAATTTTTGGGGGGAGAGCGCGCGTGATCCCTGATTGAACGTCACCGGGTTTTTTCCCCGATGCGTGCATGTCCTAGTATCTCTAAAATGGAAATATTGATCCAATTGGAAATGGAATCCAATAAGATTACGTTCGAATGGACATTTTGACACGTTGCCGTTGCTATTACTGCCACTGTGTAGCGGCAGCGCCAGCGTGGAGCAAGCCGGACTTTGAGGGATTAAGGGTGGAGGGTCTTGACAGCCCATCAAGTTATCAGACATTTGGGTTGGGATCTAACAAGCGCGCGCGAGCACGCTATGTGTGCAGAACCACCGCGCTATGCCATGGAAATGGTCGTCTCCTGACAAGAACGCCCGGATTAGCAAACACATTCCGACATTTTCTCATATTCTCCGTGATTGCAACCCTCCTGCCAATTCAGTGGTACCCGTTTTAAAAAATTCATTTCTCTTACAAACCACTTTCCGGTTACATAAATCTTCAATTTATAAAACATCCAGGTATTGAATGATTCGTAATAAAAGAATTAGTTACCTATGCGTTTTTTTTTCACCAAAGGAAATCGGCACAATAGTTTTCCAATTTGTATTCGCCCAAAGGCAGAATGCAGAGAGTATTTTTAAGAACCCCAACACTAAAATACTCCGACTATCTTCGTTATATTTCTATAAATCACTCGCAATCAGCTTCTAATTGTCAAAAATGAATGGAACATAACATATGAACATAAAAATAGCAAGGAGGAATTTCTAATTATCAAAGTGTATCATATGACTGCATAGTTGGAGGTGCTTCGAAAATACCGACGAAGGTTAACGATAAACAAATAGCAGAGGAAGTGAAAGAAAAGAGAAAAGTCAGTTGAAGATGATTCATGTTGTGTTTATCCGATTTGGTGGCGCGCGAGCTAACATTATCGCAGCGCGCGCTCCTCCACATGTTCCGGTCCTCTGAGTTTTACTCCGGCTTTTTCCGTTAGACGCCGCGCCGAAGAAAAAGCGTCGTGCGACAAGTCGAGAACAAGAGTTCAAGCCACAAGATCTCCGTCGAATGAATGTTTCGACAAACGCTCGCGCGTATCCTGCCGCCGAATTTAGGGAACGTGCTAACGAGCCGTGATTTCGGGAGACATTCGGTAGTTGTAAATATCGGGAGAGCGTTAGCAGTCAACGTGTCACATAAATTAGTTTAAATTTACGGGTGTCTTCGTTGGCTCTTTCTTTCCGCGTCTCTGCGTATGTGCACCGCGTTTCTTAACCAGACATACCTTACGAATACGACGCCAATTTTCCAGCCAAGACATCGCCCGGAAAAAAACCCGACGATGTTTACTCACAATATTTGTTCATCGCAAACTTCCTCGTCGTCGACTCGGCGTGCATAATACAAATTACATATAAATGTAATTGGCCAACTTGAATTTCTGATTGCGTAATTGGCGGTAAATAAATTAAAGCATCGCACGCATACTTTGTACCAGTGACCGAGTGGTCCAGACCTTTACGCGGTAGATAACTGCATTTTAGCAGTTATCGGGTTGTAAACGTTGTTTCCATCTCGTTCGGCGTGGTTTATAGAGTGTTTAAGAGTGCGAGGAGCACGGAGTTGTCTCGTCCGCAAAACCGGGTCCTCCGTGTGCGCCAGCTTCCCATTCATTGCAATAAATACTCGTTTCGTTGGCTGCGCGAACCGCGTGCCTTCTGCTCGCTGTGCTCTACCGATGTGGGCGATTGCCGTCTCCTTCTAGCAGATGCGTTTGAAGCTCTTTTTGCACGTACACATTCGCAATGCCGAAATCTCGCTCGCATCTTGTTTGAAGCACTTGGGCGAACATACATTTTAAACGCTCAACAGTTATACTCGTGCTACGCGTCTGCAGCGTTTTCGTGCGCGCGCGCTCGCCTTACTTAATTTATTCGTCGTTGCCGCACATGGTCTATGATGATGATAATGTTGTTAGGTCAATCAAATGATCTCTTAAATGAGGCCCCAAATTATTTTGGTAATGTAGCGCGATTTTTTGCCTCTCGGGCCATAAATTTTATCAAAGGTGAGAGAGAGTTTAGTGAATACGTCCACACAAACTACGCGTCGGGTTCAGGAAGCTAAGAAACTCATTTGGCACGGGGACAAAACAATTATTTTTCGTGTCGCTTGACCAGCGTAATAAATAAAACTTACATCTCGCTTTGGCTCGACTCGACTAACTAAGCGTTGAAATAAGAAGTGCGTTGATGAGACTGGGTCTAAATTTGCTTACCTGAAACAAATAAAGAAATAACATTAGTATTAAATGTTGTACTCTAATCTAAGATTTATATTCAAGGTATATGCAAAGCGTATATTTAGCAAAGCGAGGAGTTGCTGTTCGTTATCCCGCATCCCAATATATTGCAAAACAGTGGGATTATTTTTAATCCCCGAAAAAGTCTTATTAACTTTCCCCGGAACATCGTGCAACGCCCGCCCGAATTCTCGTCTCATCTTCTGATGCTTCTAATGCCTTCGCCTCTAATCTATAACCGTCCTTGTCGATTGCATACGCAATAGCGTGCCATCACGGCATGATGCTCCTTCGTGCGCGCTCCTCTCGTCTCCAGAAAGGAGACACAGGATTAAATCCCCCCGGCCTCGATTCCTCTGATCCGTCGTCTCCGCGCACCGCGCGGGACTGCAACTGCCGTGTTTCGCTTTCGCTCATCCAAACAGCAGGAGCGGAATCGTCGTCGTCGTCGACGCTGCTCTCCATCTTCTTCCATCGGGTGCTCTTCGACTCTCTCCTACGAGCACAAAAAGGACTCAAGCTCGCTCGCTCCGTCACGCGCCCATGGCTCCCGCTCTCACTCAATGACCGAGCTGTCGGGATGCCGCGGAACCATAGCAACGGAGTGCTCTCCGCTAGCCTGTCTCCTGTCCCTTGATTTATGGCGATGGAAAATGCGAGAAATGAAGAGCGGCACTGGCAGACAGCAAGCGCGGCCTCGCTTGTACACCCATTGCCATGCCGAAAACCGGCGCGAGCAAAACGACGACTCTGCTTGTACACACAGCCAGCAGAGACGCACATACGCAGCATCCACACAGAAGCAATCATAAAAGTGAGTTGCGAACGCAGCCAGATGAACGAACGAACGCACAAGAGCATTCGTTCTTTTTGATATCGTCCTATTCCACCCCGCTCGCGAATGGTTTGCGCCCGCGCGCGCTTGCCGTTTCCGAAAAACCCCACCGAAAAAAAGGAGAAATATCATTTTCATCCCAGCGAACGCGCGTCTCTTGCATTTTTTCCTACTACGCGCGCGCACATTGTTGTAGCGAATGGGGAAAAAATCAACCATTACACTGATTACTTTCATTCTTCGCAAAATCCATGTTCCGCGCTCATGAACTCTGCGCGCACCGAACAACATGGACGAGGGAATTCCCCCCGAAAGCAAGAAAACACGTGGCAAAAAATGTTTTACTTAGTTAAATGAGTCAGAAATGATTTCGTGCTACAGCCCCGAAGCGAAAAACAAAATTAGCGCAAAAACAGAACAACAGCGACATTTCTACGAGCGCGTTCGTTCGTTCGACATCCAATTTTTTCCGCTCAAATGAAACGGGCAGCTAAAACTCTAATTTAACTGCATTTTAAAATTGTATCCAGTACATTGGAAATTAGCGATGAATGCCCATAAATCAAGCGAACGGTCGATTCCCTCGCATAGCGTCCGCGTATTTTCAACGCGCCGTGATGGCCGCGTCGACGCCGAGCAGATGGCACTTCATTTCATTTCGTATCGATATATCTATTTCATGTTGATATCCATATCCGGCGGTGCGCTATGAACATGTGATTGGTGAAATCATCACGCCATTCGCATTGCGTCTGTCCGGATGCGGCGCACACCAATGCACAGATAGGCGATATTCAATAATCAATCGCGAACGGAAGGCCGAAACGCAAAGCCCGCAGATGGATACGGTTGTTGCGCGCGCGCACGCTGAAAATCGGGATGGTGCGGATGGAACCAGCCGGAACAAATGTCCATCAACGTGAACAATGCCATCAACAGCCAAACTGCTGAGCGCAAAAAACCCACCGATTGTCACTATCAAGCTGAATGCGTGCGTGCGTATGCGACGAACGGATTCGCTCTTCGAGTGTATGTGCGGCTAGATAACCGATAACCGTTCGTTCGCTCGGCTCATCGATCGATGATTTATGGCGGCGACGAGTTAACGGACGTGTGCAAGGCACGCCATTAAATGTGCACTACTCAATGTTGAACGCCCGAGCGTGTTTTAATGAATTCCTCGCTACGCGTCCCATTATGAAGGATATGCATGCATGCTTGAACCCTTTCGAAGATCCACACGCAGCGCGACTCTATTCGTGGGATGTGTGTAGTATAATTTTGCGGTCCCCCACGAAAATGATCGACTATCGATTATCGATTACTATGATTGGGGTACGCGCGCGCCCCAGGAATTTATGTGCTGTGACTGGCAGCGGAATAAAATGCTGATTATAAAAGCGAGTGAAGCTGAATGAAACGGATGATATCGGAGTCTATTTTAATGGCATTTCGGCGGAGATGATACGGGAAGCTCGGATGGTCATGGCATGTGTAGTGTTGATGTCGGCTCAGCTTGATTATACGTTCGGCTGCTGGCAAACACTGCGCACCGAAAAGGGTTTTCTATGTCGGACGACGAGCGCGCGTATCGCTGGATTTTCAGTCCTTTGCACACACAGCTCTCGCGTTGCTTTCGGCCTGTCAATGCTGCCGCCCCACACCGCATAGAATTCCGCGTACGTGTGCATGCATACGGATATATCGCCGACGGGTTTTGCGCGAGCCAGCCAGAAGAGAATCTCGTACGGGTACATGCAGATGATTTGTGGCCATACTTTTCGCCAAACACGTCCTTGCTTATGGCAACAAACAGACGAGAAACGAAGTGTGCAAAACACGTTGCTCTCTGGTCCCATGCCGCCCGAAAAGGGGAGCAGCAACAGCAGCAGCAGCAGCAGGCATTGGGTTTGTATGTTGAACGTCGCGGCCGCGAGCCACACACAACACCAGCAAATGTCACATGCTTTCAAAACTTTCAGAAAATGTTTATACACTTTGTCCCAATTCCATTAATAATTTCTTTCAGCGCGCCAACAATTTATTAATTCATGAAAATCAACGTTTACGATGAGCTTAAGTAAGTAATGAGAAGTGGGTACTTATGCTTAGCAAGATAAAGTTAGAGTAATTGTTTAGGAAATTGTTCGCATAGAATTAATACCGGGGATGCGTATTTAACTTGGTGAATTATGCTCTCTTGTTGTTGTGTGCGCGCCGTCAACTTTCTCTTTCGCATTGCGCACCCTACACCCGGACTTATTGTTTGCACTTGCTTGAGCTTCCTTCTTCAAGACATGACTTTTCACTTCGTAGTTGACTTTCTCTTCTTTCTTTCATACGTGCTCCAGAATTACGCGCAGGTAAGAAACGCATTTTACATCATCGCTAGGAATTTTCTTTGTCGATATGAGACGCTGTTTGGTAAAGTTATTATGAATGCAAATTGTACGAAGAGAAAGTTTTCCAGGCATAAATTGCACAAAAGTTGTAGAAGAAATAGGTGAGTAATAACTATGACCGCCGGCGTTTAACGTGTTGCATTATAATGCAAGCGAGGCCTTGGTACAGATTTTCGTAGATTTCGAATTTTTTGATTTATGAGTGCAGAGCATTTACGAACGCTGCGAGTATTCCTCAAGATCAATGGCAGCGAGCGTTGCGCAAATGTGTGCACTGCAAGATTATTATTATTTTATGAGTCCCATCCATTATTATTTTCCATTATGTATTTACATAATATTAACAGCGATCAAATAAATATAATTACGTACTAATAACATGCTATAAACGAGTCATAAATCAAGCCGATGGCTGCAAGTGCATGTGTGTTTATAAATGGCGTCATACGAAGGAAATTGCGCGTGCACTTGAACTCCAGAATATGTGGGATAATTATCCACCGACTTTTATTCGACCGCGTGCGCGCTCTCGCCGACTTGCGCTTTGTTTGCATGGCGAAAAAGCACGAAGGATCTTGAGTCATCAATTTCCTGTGCTTGGGATTTGCACTTACATTTTGGATTTGCGGGGGAATTGCCCACCAGAGACAGATCGAGCGCTAAGCACCAATTCTTTCAAGTCACCACCAACCGCAAGGTATCTTTGTTTCTCGACCGGCTGGCAATGTTTTCGGCCAAAGCGCACCCAATCGTGATGGTCGTAATCCGTCACATAAATACCACAAATGGTCGCAATCAATTCCGAGCGTTTGTTTATCCCATTGTTTCAATGGTGTAAGATTGAATTGATGCGTTCTGCTCACGTGGCTGCCAATTGTCCAAAGCATTTTTTAACGCGATCAATCACAAATTCAAAAACCGCAACGACCAACAACACCAACACGAATAATCTCGTAATAATCGCAATGCGCCGAATAACAAAACTATGAGAACATCGTTCGTTTTTACGCTTTGTCAATGACATTTTCAGCAACACACGCTATTCATCATGCGAATAGAATCGTCGAATCATCATCATTGACATATTTAATTAAAACACGCAAGATTTATGCGATTCCCCCCTCGTTATTTTTCTACTTCTTCTTCTTCTTCTTTTTCTTGTTTTTTGCCAACACTTACCAAGCAGCTGATGAGACGCGACGCACGCAAATTATTCTTCTTCGCAGATCGGGCGATTGAACTGAATTTAAACAACAGTCACAAACTAAAACAAACACACGAAATTCAGGCGTTCAGAGCACCATGCCGTGGAATGTTGCGCGCCCGCCGTGAATTAAACAAATAATGAGGCGCACTAATAAACAAACAAATAAATGCGCGCACTATATGAAGCTCTCTCCTCTATTTGGCGATTCGGTTCAAGTGTGAGGACGTTCGCACATTATTGTCCCAATCGAACACGACAGTCATCATTTCATCTCGTTTCGAAGCTCGGCGCGTTTTTGCGTTGATTATCACCGTTCGCGATCATTCACTTCGCTGCCGGCGAACGACAGGCAGCAGCGGGAAGGCAGCCGAAAGGACGAAGCAACGAAAAATATTGTTGTTACCGATTTTGTTATTCTATTCGTCATAACGCAATGTGGAAGTACTAACTGCGCAAGAAGCAATCTTCGGACAGAAATTGTAGAGGTGATTGTTTCAATTGCATCGTCTGCTACTTGAAGCGCATCTTAGCCGAGTGTGAGTTTTGTTTTGATTGAACATTAAGCGCACAGCGAGGAGCGGAGCGAGAATATCAAAGTGCGTGGCGTCGTTGCGCGCGCTCGTAATGTTACTGGAGAAGCTGAACGTAAACGCTGGACCGCGACGCTCGCCGACGCCGCCACGTTTTGCGACGCACTGGAAAATGCACACACAAGCACGCCGGGAATTGTGTTCGGCGGCAGCGACGGCGGCATCGTCTCTCTCTGTATGGATGTGTAGGTGTGTGGGGTTGTACGTGCCTATGGCGTGCGAGCGCGTATAATCCGGCACTTGTGCTCGGAGGCGCCGCGACGCTCAGAAGCGCGCTCCCGCATGCTGCTCATGCGTCCCTCCATTCCGCGCGCGTCGGCGTCCGTGACCGCCCTCCAGTGCGCGCCGCGCGCTACCCAACAAAAGGCATTCGCGCTCTTGTTCGCATCAGCATCCCGTCAAGAATTTCTCATATAAAAATTTCAACAATTCATATCAATAATTTGCAAACACTTGACTTCAAACAAATCGCACGAACGTAGAATTTTATTAGCCGCACGCACTATAAAAATGATTGCGTATAATGTGTTTATTTATCGCACGCATTCAAAGGTCGTTACGAATGGGCGCACGCAATCGTGAAAGGTGTGAAAGAATGCGTATTGGAATTTAATGTGGCGCTTTTACATAAGAAATTTAGATCCGAAAGCACCTAAAACTGTCAGCATCGATCGTAAAGCTTTCAACTTCGGCTTCGTTTCAACTCCCTCGGAATACTCGCGCATCCTCTGCGCCAAAAGCATTGGGTCCCACATTTTCCTACATTTCATCGTGGAAACCTCGTCGCGTTTTTTTTTTCGGCGTTTATCAAAACATTAAACGCAGCCAAAATATTATCAATGATTCCGACATTGTTGATGAATATTTGTAAATGAATTTCGCGTAAATAACAAATTTATATAAATATCTCGGGGACAAACAACAGGAAGATTACTGTAGTGAAAAATCCATTTAGGAAATTGAAGAAAAACAAGACAAACAATTGGAGAACGGACCCGAAAAGGAAAACAAAGAAATAACCGAATTTCCAAAGCATGAAATTAAACTTCGATGCGTCAAGCCAAGGAAGAAGGAGGAAAAAGTTGCAGAAAACTTTCAGGGCGTGTAAACTTTTCTTTGCAATGCGAAACTTTGTTACACATTAGCTTCGTGTGCCGCCTCGTTTTTTTCTTCGCGGCAAGTTGTATCTGTTCGACTGGCGTTTTCCCACTCAAAACTGAGAAGGAAGCCCGAAATTGCGTTGAAACTACAAACACGAGATGTATAATTAAGTTCGAACAAGTTTATTTCGTCGATTCAATGGCGTCTTCGCCGCGCAAACAAAAATACCGATTGTGATTCTTTTCGTCCTTCATTTGCTATGCGCTGGTGGTGTATATTTAAAGTCACCATCTTAGACGGAAACGATAAATTTGCTTTCGTCAAAAACACAATTAACTTAAAAACGGTGCAGCGAGGAATAAAAACTTTCAAGTTAATAATCTATTATTATAATAATGCTAAACTATTTCGCCTGTCTCGTTACTGCGGAATAATTTGTAACAGTTGTTCTTCCTTTATCAAGTCATTTTCAAGCACATGTCAATAATTGCTTACTGTACGTGGAAGAAGTACAGTTAAGGTGCTTCTGCTCTTAATATCCTGTCTTAATCATCAAGCCTTCCGCAGAGGTAGTGTAGAGTAGCAAAGTCTTTGAATTTGTAAATTTAATAGACCGTGAAATGGTTTTATTTACACTAAAATTGATGGCTATAATTTCCTGGTCCCCCTTTTGGCTTGTGTTTTTCGTTGGATAACTTAACTTTGAACATAATTTGGTTACAAATCCAAGGAGTCCTTTATTTCCTTCAGTCGAGCAAAGTGTTGAACTGATGCAATGATTAAAAATAAGAGAAGTACGTCCCGTATACAAAAAGCAACGTATTCTCAAAGTGTGTTTTCTTGCTGCGTGTTGCCAGCGCCAAACCGGAAATAAGGAAAGTTCAGATGCGTGAAATTAGCATTCGCTTTACATACGTTTTGCATTCGTTTGTTGGCGCTCTTCGGGCTGGCTGCACGCTCGCAGCGAATTTGATTTCGTTCACGTTCTATATACGCAGGCGCGTTTGGATTTTTCCGCCAGGATGGAATAACATTCGGAATGAGTAAACATATGCTATGTGTGCGCGAAGAAACACGGCACGACTTCCATGTACCTGATGCATCATGAGCGATCATGAATTATACACGAGCCGCACAAACCGTGCAGACTCAATCGCGCAGCAACTGTGCGGGCAAATACAGAAT
The DNA here is from genome assembly GCA_030264675.1 of Anaulacaspis nigra. Classification (NCBI taxonomy): domain Eukaryota; kingdom Metazoa; phylum Arthropoda; class Insecta; order Coleoptera; family Staphylinidae; genus Anaulacaspis; species Anaulacaspis nigra. The sequence goes on along the minus strand of JARJDV010006986.1, from coordinate 88,097 downwards.
AATTGCGTACGTACATTGCTAACGTCAAATTGTTACCGGTAACTGTCGAAGGCGTGCGAAAACACTTTGTCCAACTATTGTGACATCTGCATTAATCACTCGTCGCTTAAGTCGTTTACTTAAAATGTTTACCCAATTATACGAGACCGTCAGTCAGTGAGATTTTGCAATTAAATATCAACTTAATGAGTTGCTGAGTTGGTCCAAGAAAACAAAGAAAAAACGCATGCAAACGGTGAACTAAACTCTTTCTATGTCAACGAGAAAACGGTAAAATTTATGACCAAAGGACCACACCACGGCGGCGAGCAGCTGAAGCGACGGAACGCAAACATTCCATGATCCTCGGAACAAACGCACGCGCTTCTTCATCTCTACGCGTAGTAAAAACGAGAGAATTTTTGGCAGTGGTTTATCTAAATTTAAAATCACTTGGCTCGAATTGCCAATGCGTGCGCACTCTCAAACTTCACATCAACAGTACGCAGAAGTTGAAACTTTACGGCGCTAGATGCGAAGCTTATTAACACCGAGCGAAGAAGAAACTGCGGAGCGAGCGAAGTAATTAGTCTGATTGTAATTAAAATTGAAATTAAAATAACTCGCATCCAAAACGGTTGACTAACAAGATATGCTCCCTGATTATCTTGCTAGAAAACCGCAAGCTTTCATCGCGCGCGCACTTACTATAAACTTTGTGATTCCGGGAAGATGAACAAGAAAGCTTGTCAACTTTTAACGATTCTCACGGCAACGCATACGCGGAATTCTTAATTTTTGTTAGTTATCAGGATATCTAAATGAATACTGCACTCAAACATCATCGTATGCAAGGAAAATGTTAATTAATTTTAATGTTTATATTTCGAAAGTTTAACGCAGAATATTTCCTAGATGTTTGCATAACAAATGCAAAAATAATTCCTTATATAGATTCCTACTGTTTCAATCTGGAAATGTTTCGTGCCAAGGATCAATTTAAACCGTAAACGCGAATAATTTTCCCTGTGATGTGGGGTGGAAACACACTTTCGAGCAGAGGTTTTAGCATGGTTTCAGTCCATTCCACGCAATGCAATCTTCAATCTTCCCTCGACCCCCACAACAAACATACGAAAACTACAACAGCTGTCCATTTCCCATCAACTTTGGAAGGCCTGCGCGGTCGGTCGCGAAAGCCTCCCGAAAAAACTTCCAACTTGCGCGAACACGAGAAACTCATATGCCAACTTCCTGTCGCGGGCCCTTTGCGTCTTGAATACGTGCGCGCGTTACTGTTTCAAGGCATTGCTCATACTTTTTTCTCTACTTGGGTTGTCTCATATGGCGGGTGCGCTGCCTCGCGCTACAGTTGGGTGATGCATTCGTGCACAGCGCGGAGAATCCGAGGGTCTTCGTCATCGTGAGCGTCGCCCGTCCTTCTCCAATCGGAAATTCGTCTCTGACGCCATGGAAAACGCGTCATGGGTCCTGAATGTCTATCTGCTTTTGCTTGGGAATTGCCTGGAGGTGTACACCTTGAGGCAAAAGATTCTCGGCAATTTACTCCACCAGCTAAAACTGTAAATTCCCGATTCGCGCAAAATTTCGTGATAATTTCTACGAACGTGGTTGGAGAACTAAAGTAAGGAGGATGATTGTAATATTAAAGGATGGATATTGTAGGTTGTTTAAATCTTCTATGTCGCTTTGTACGCGTGGAGTAACCAGCTACTAAATCAATACCGAAACGTTAGCCGTCGTCATCGTCCCTCGGATGATATTCCACGTTCCGGGCGCGCGCTCAATCGAAACTCAGAAATGTATTTTAATGGAATTCAATTGGTTCAGTCACTAAACTTTTTCCTGGAATATCTCTCGCAGTGTGCGTAGAGTTGGGCCTTTTTCAAAGTTAGTTATTTTATTATCACAAAAGTTCCGCAGTGTTAAATTCCACCACGCAAGGTGAAAAAACAGCTTCATTTGTTGCGCCCTCGTTCTTTGTCTGCTGCGCGCCGCTTGTTGAAATCCTCCCCGGCATATTTACATGAATTTACACACAATTACTATAAATGTTGGTGGCGCGCGCGCGCGCGTCGAGATGATAACCATCGGCAATGAAGCGCGCAGTACACACCGCATGCAGCATATAAAAATATCATTAAATTAAAAGCAACAACAGCAACCCTCAGAGGAGCCACCGCTGTTTCCACATTATTCATCACTTGGTGCGCTTCCCAAAACAACCAAACTTTTACTTTTTGGTTCATTGTTCGTCTAGTATTTTATTAAAAATTTTCTTGTATTTAATACTTAAAAAACATCTTTACGGTGAGTTTCACATGTATCACATAATTTAGTTTATTACCTAATGGTATACTAATTACATAATGATTACATCTTTCATTCGCGGAAAATAATATTTAGATCCGTAGTCTAATTTCCGTGAAATTAATGTTCAAAGAGGTGCAATTTGCACGCTAATAAAAGTAACGCGCACCACTCATTTTGCGGTGGAAATTAAAGACTATCGAGTTGTATCCGAAATTATTAACAATAAAATTAAATGATATTACATTTACCTCGCTCAAGCAATACTCGCAGTAACTCAAATAAACATTTCGGATGAAAGGAAATTTAGGCATTAAATTGCCAACTATTTAATTTCCAAGAACGACTTAAGTCTAATTAATACAAGTATTAAGACATAATTGGCACTCCATGTGCGATTCGCTATAGATGAAATGGAAAAATTAATATTAAAACTAATCTTTTTTCAGCAGAAATCTTAAAAGTTATAACTTACATCAAAAATTGTCTCGCCTCATCATTGTCTTGTTGCACATTTAAGATGAATCAACTTTAAACGGTAATATCTCTGAATCTATCTAAAGTATTAATTCAAAATTACCCGAGATCATAAATAATTTAATCCACTTTCTAATTCTGAAAAAATTATTTCAATATTACTTATAGTTTTCACATAAATCTAAATATACATTAGGACTAAATAATTATTTTCTCATGGTTATATCTCATTAGCTACTTAATTAAATTCAACCGAATCTTCAGGACTTATAAAACATTAAAGCACCTTCTTATTGGTACCTTCCTACATAAATAAAGTAATGCAAATTATGTATGTGAAATATATTTAAAATAAAGTTTGACTTTACTTGCGAATTTATATGGATGAAAATCACATAATTTTTTACCGCAACATTGAATTTTCCAATAATTGTACTCAGTCCAATTTTCCACCAATTTGATCACTATCAGCAAGTCATTACATGTGCATTTTCCCTCTTTGACTGTGTTCGAGGTATATTTACAAGGTGTAATCGAGTTCTGCGAATGTTGGCAAACACTTGGAACACGACGCACATACCTACATGACGAGAACCAAGATATCGGCGGCGAAGAACACGAGTTTTGATTTGGTAATCAGTGGTAGTGTAATTCCGGTGCCATGGGGTGTCTCCGGTCTGCACGGGGAGTTATGTGCGTTTGGCACGACATCGAAACGGAGCACGAGTACTGCAGCAGCAGTAGACTAACCGAAAACTCGACGCAAAGAAAAACAAAGGAAAAATACAAAGACCCGAAACAATAACAAAATTAGAAAACAATGCAGAACATTGAATAAGCTATTTTCCTTCACGCACGCAATGCAAAATTGGGAAATTACTAAAAAATAATTATTTTCCAAAAAAGAAGCAAAATTACTCCTTTTGTTTTAGGATGCGATTATATTTTGGCATGAAATAATTTCATTAGCGAGCCTACCGCCATGATCTATGCGCAATTTCCTGTTGTCACATATCATTTCCGCTCGCTGCTATTTGGCACTTTCCCGACGCTGGAGAAGAAGGGTGTTACGCTTCATAGTCCTGCGCAAGTTTATTCGAGGCACTTCTCTTATCAAAATAGAAAATGTATGGAGTTTCTTCCATATTTAGGGAAAATCCTTTGTGCTCCTGAACGAGAACACAATTGCTTCTTCCACAGCGAGGGGAAGAAGCACACATGGCTTAGCAAAAATAAGACGGGGGTGTGCGTCAACGATGGCAGTTGGACTCATTACGAGTGGAGTGCTATAAATATTTGCGCACGCTACTCATAACACCCCTAAATGACCATTACGCAAGAGTCCAGCCCGAATTCGGTTCGGCTAAATTAAGACTTTAGCTGCAAGTGCCACGAGCGGATAAATCTTGTGCTTTCCGGCTACACTCCATTGTTGATTACGATTGTAGCAAGCAAGTAATAATGTCAACACGAGCCATAAATATTTGGGGGCGGTGAGTGCTTCTGTCAGCCTTATTCAGCTTTAAATGTAGTTTGTTATCAACAAAAATTTAGAACAAATTAATTGCGATTGATTTCGTTTAGACTATGTGTTAAATGTAACCACAGAATTCAACAATTGTTCAACATGATGGCGGTTTCGGTGGCAGCAACTGCGGAGTGGAGCTACAAGTGTACAAAATCCCATGGCCCTCAATGTTATTTATGACCTCCTTTTACTTCTCCCGTTTGCTTTTGCTTCTGAATTTGCTCTGCGATCCTACTCCTTAGTACGTGTACGTGTCTGGTTATTATTTAGGAATTTTAATGTTTAAATGAATTTTAATATAAATAATTTCGGTTCGGGGAGGAAATTGGTTAACGCCCGTACCAATCAATCCATGCATTGACCCGTGTATCATGTATGTGCTGCGTCATTCCCGAGGGTATTTTTGGCACACCCATGACATGGGTCCATGCCACACGCGAAAGTTGCACCCTTGTGTGCCTTGGAGGGTTCCCAATATTTGTGCGAACATGAACGGAACTGCCATTTCGATCGGCGCATGTATGACTAGTCACCCCGTCACGGCGATCGCCCTTCGACAAAGCAGCCCTGGCGTGGAAAAAGAACTGGAACCACCTCCTGAATTCATGCGCATGATTCATCGTGATCATGAATGTTTAACGCGTACTTTTTTACGCCACTTATTGTTCCTTCATGCAACTCAATAATTTATTGCATCAATCTAAACAACAACCGGACGTGTGATTAATTAATCAAACACGTTCAGCACTTATTGTGCGTATAATAAATTCTGCCATCATACATTTCGCAAGATGTGTGATAAAGAGATAACTTACTTGATACTTATTTAAATGATTTTTATCGATGTATACGATCGCTAACACCGTGGATCTTTTTTTATTTCCTCCTGATCTTCTTTCGTTGGCCGTGTGGTCCGTGTTTTCTTGTTCTTCACCTTCCCTTTTTCGTAGTTATGTAGTTATAATCAACGTGCGCACTCGTACACACAGCACCAGCAGTTTATCAGCGCACGTCCAGATGCCGAACTTGTTGGTATTGCCATCAGGAACGTCCGTTCTTACAGCATGGGGCCAGGTGCTAAATGCAACTGTTGTTTTCACATTTCCAACTATTTTTCACTCGTGTTAATATAATATTTATCACCGCACACCTACTAAATGCCCATATTTAAAAGCATTACACGCAAACGATCTATCTACGCGTTGACGCAAAAACCAACTGAGGTAAAAATTTTCGTGAGGCATAACTATTTCGAGCAACTTTCTCTCAGGGGTTTTATTGCTCTAAATATATTGAATAGAACGTTGCCCAACTTTCACTTTACGTTGCATAATTTTCGCTTTGTTAAGGGATGAAAACATTTCCGAGAAAATCCGAACGTCATCAGGTACTTGAATACTTGATGTTTCTCAAATGCAATTTTAATTGGATATGCAGAACAGAATGCGAAATACATTATTTTATAATCTGCATAATCGGGAGTCTTCAACATGTTTGGCCGTTATAGGCTGCAGCATGGCGTAATTCAGGTATATCGATTCAAAAAAGGTTTTGCCCCACTGAAACTGAAACCGCGAATGGCATTCGATTGGATTATAGCACAAATTGATATTTATGGCTTTTCATGCAAATGTTACAGGAGGTTAATGTAAAACAAAATCTTTATTGAATATTTTTTCGCTTGCTTATAATTATCCTTGACGCTGCAGCGTTTCAGCAAATTAATTTTTTTCGGGGCGTGTGCACAGTACATTTGCCAAATGAACGCAAAAATAGGGAAAGCAAACAAAGTAAATGAACCTTAAAGGGCAAACAAGCAACGCGCGCGCACACGCTTCCGATTGAAAGTAAATGAAATCCCTGGAGGTTGGGTCGTCGCATGCGCCCATCAGTAGTCCGAGCATTTACAGGCATTTACTGCTCGACTCAATAGAATCCACGAAGTATTCCTTCATCTACATTCGTCGATTCCTCTTGCGCAACCACCACCGTCGAGGATGAGGAGGTGAATCCCCTCGATGTTCGCGCGCGCATATTGCCCACGAAGTGAGCCCAGTGCAAACGAGGAAACGACGCCAACGTCTTTGCAGTCGATAAATTTTATTCGCTCACCCCAACCGGAGCGAGCCTTTTTCAATCGACCTTTTAACTTGTAGTCCTTTCAGCTTTAGCCTTTAGTCTATTGCCCTCTCACCGTTTTCCTTTAATCCGCCGCGGCAGGCGCATTATCATTCCGGCCTTGTCTCTCCTCGAACACAGCACTCGCTGATAGGATCGCGCATTTACATTTACAATTTCATTTTCGTTTCAATTTGCTTACAACACATATGCGCACGATCGAAAATAGTCGTGCGCCTTCCAAGAGATCCCAGGCAAGAATAACGCTGAAAAGGCGTAACTTGATAGAAAGGTTACACGTCCTTGCGATGGGTTTCATCCCCGGATTGTACGCTCGGTTTGTTTGATTTTCAAATTTCGTGCCGGATTTAATTTTTGATTTCTTGTACCACATCCCAAACTTTTGGGAAACCACTGCGTCGATTCAAAAGATGAAGATGAAGCACAAGGCCTAATTGCTAAAACCATGTCCCTTTTGTCCCTGCTAGTCCCAGTTTGTTAATTACGTAGGGTTTCAATCCCCTTGTGTAGTATTATACCCCTTTTAGCACTCAATAGGTAAAAACTACTCAAACTACTGCATATATTACTGTACTAGCCTGGTACTCACCTTATGAATAATTTAAGTTATTAAAGTTGTGTAGAATTATAATAATCCAATAAGTATATCCATGAACGATGCAATAATAATCCACAATTCGTACACTTTGTTTTATCTGAAATAGAAAAAATAAATTAATTACTCATCCAACATATTAGCACAATACATGCAGAATCGTTTCAAATAATTTTGGAGGGAAGTTTTATAGGAGACGCGCAAACGCAATGCGCCATCTGTCGGCAAATCAGCACACATCACTGCGAGTGTTCCCGTGACGCGCCAGGGAGCGCGGCGCGAAAGTTGAAAATTTGAATTTCATGCCCAGGAACTCATTGCTTATTCATCATTCCCGTTCATTTCTCCTGCACAATCCTGATCCCGGGTATTTACATTTCTTAGCTTTTGCTTTACATGCAACGCAATCGTCTCGTTTTTTTTTGTATGCCGCATGAGAAGCGGAACAAGGGAGAACATTGAACGCAACGGGCGGTATTAATGCTTGGTATGTATCGCGGCATTGTATTAAACGCAATGCGAGTGCAAATAGAAAAAATAACACCACGACGACGCCGCCGCCGCCGCCACACCAAACAACAGTGGTGCAGCCACCCCTCAATGACGGGGGGCCCGGACAACCACCTACTAGGCCTGCCAACTGCTCCTTTCTTCGCCACTGAATTATTACGCTCATAATTCATACAATTTCGTCGGAAATACATTTATTTTTGCGCGCCGAATGCCACCGCTGTTTATACATCATACGTACCAAAGATTTTGAAAAAATTCATACGAAAGAAACGATGCATAACCTACAAGTTGTGTATTTTCCAATGAATTTTAAATGACTTGCTAGAGTTTTTTATTTTTTTCAAATAGCAATAGACTAGATGATTATTTACCAAGTAGTTACAATCTAAATTTTCATTTGATTAGTTATCAATAACAAGTCAACACGTATTTTTGCCTTTGTCTAAAATTGATACGTGTTATCTATGAACGCATTCCAGTTAATGTTTCTAAACTAAGTTCGATTAATTGATAACGTTTTGAAGTGGGCAATACCTCTTCACATTTTAATGAATTTCCGTTATGGTTTGATATAAATAGGTATTGAAAGATAAGCAAACGAATTTAGTTCATTATTGACGTGGTTCCACGACGTAAACCAGTAATACAATTAGTTAATAATGAAACTAGTCGTGCTTGTTTTGTGCATTCTTGCGTCTTCTGCCTTAGGTATTAAACTCGTAAATATTTTCTAGCGTTTAAACGTAATTCAGTGTAATTTCAAATAGGCAAAAAAGGCTTTGGGCCAGGTGAACAAGAATGGGATCATGTGGAGGTACGCGACGGTGCTCATTTATTCTGGTGGCTTTACTACACTTCAGCTCAGGTAAAACACCATACAGAAAAGCCATTAATTATCTGGCTGCAAGGCGGGCCAGGAGCATCATCAACTGGCTATGGCAACTTTGCTGAGTTGGGTCCATTGGATGTTGATTTAAACCCCAGAAACCACACATGGGTTAAAGATGCAAACGTAATGTTTATTGACAATCCAGTTGGTACAGGATTCAGTTATGTATCCAGCGCCAGTAAATTGACTACTAACAATAGAGAAATTGCTAATGACTTGGTCGAAATGATGAGAGGGTTTTATAAAAAATTGCCTGAATTCAAAACAGTACCATTGTACATCACTTCCGAAAGTTACGGAGGAAAAATGGCAGCAGAATTTGCTCTGGTCTTGGCACAAGCCATTAAGAATGGTACAATTGAATCTAATTTAAAAGGTGTAGTCTTGGGTGATTCTTGGGTGTCTCCTATTGACTCTGTTCTCACTTGGGCACCTTACTTGCTTCATTTGGTTAGTATACACGCAAAATATTACAAGTATATATTAATATTCTTGAATTCATACAGGGAGTTGTTGATGTTAATGGCTACAACGCAATTGATAAGGCAGCACAACTAACAAAACGATATTTGGAAGAGGGAAAATTCGAAGAAGCCACCTTTCAATGGAGTCGTACGGAAGGAGTCATTATGCAAGTCACAGATAGCGTTGATTTCTATAACATCCTAAAGCGTATTCCTTCTTATGGTATGTTATTGAAGTCCAGAATGTTCAAACCAGCAGTAAGATTAGATGATGAACAGAAGAAGATTGAGTACATCATGCCAGATGTAGCAAAGGCATTGGGAGTTAGCCAACGTTGGGGCAGTCAAAGTAACATGGTGTTTAGCACCTTAGCCGGTGACTTCATGAAGTCAAATGCTCACATTGTTGAGGAACTCTTGGATACCACTGATGTCAAGTGCTTCGTATTGAATGGACAATTGGATTTAATCGTTGACACCCCAGGTACAGTTGCTTGGGTCGATAAATTGCAATGGAAGGGCAGTAATGGTTATGCAAGAGCTAATCGCAAATCAATGGTCGTCGATGGTATTGTCGAGGGTTATCAAAAGACTTATGGTAATTTCGGCATGTTCTGGGTTAATAGAGCCGGTCACATGGTACCAGCAGATAATCCAGCTGCTAATGACTATATCCTCCGGAAATTGACTAATAATTATTCTGCCAAATAAGTGAACTTATCAGTACCTGAATCAAGTGCTATGCTAGCACTGTAAGCATTTATTTATAGTTGTAAAAATTGTTCATGGTCGTACCTAAGTAAAAATAAAATCTCAATATAATACATAGACTACAATATTATCTGTTATCAAATCGGTTCTCTGTAAGTATGTAAAATAAATACTTAATACACGTATCTTTGATCTAATTATTGCCTTCCAAGTAAAAACAATTATTCTGCAAAATAAGCGAGCTAATCATGTCTGAAAGTAATTTTATGCTAGCATTGTAACCCTTGTAAACATTGATAGTTAAAAGGACTGTTCAGTATCCTACTTAGCAAAAACAATATCACACGCGCACTTGAGAATTATCTGTTATCAAAACATTTTATCCGAGTTTAAAATAAATACCTACTTAATATGTATCTTTAATCTAATTAAAATTCACAACAATATTTATATCCACCCTTTATAATTTGTTGACATATCATCGTATAAACAAACCCCACAGGCTGCCACAGCCACGAGCGTTCGTTATGATAAATATTGGTAAAACTGAACCAATGCGCCATCTATGCATTGTCAAATCCATCCATCAAAATAAACAATATAGAGGTTACATAAAAAAGACGGAGCAATATGCACGTGTAACATATCAGTTGAGTACGAACTACTGTGTTTGTAGCCTCGTAACTAAGTGCAAATAGCATACATTGATTGACAGAGCATGAACCAAGTCTCACGTGGACCTTTTATTTGTATCAACAGGTAGATGAAGTAAATTTAATGGCTGTGTGCGTTCAACGGCCAATAGGCAAAAGGTAACACCAAAGACTGTAACAACAGGTGGTTCAGCTTATATGAAAAGGCCTCAGGTAATCTTCATGCAAAAGAGGCCAATGAGGAAATGGTTACTTGCTTAGAAGGAGTTGCCTGGCCATTGACCAAGTGTTAAACTGAGATTGAATGACTAGCCAGTAGCTACGTTCTAGCCATTAACACCTACTTATTTATCATTGGGCAACGTGGTTTTATGGCTGCGATTAGCATAGCATTTAACATAATAGTGGGAATTAACTCACGGCGAGCATTCCGAAGTGTAAAGTGTTAAACATTGTTATTAATTTAATTTGCATATCTTTTACATTGCCATAAATGTCAAAATAAATCTGACTGCGGCGCCACCTACAAATACATTGTTCTCATGTAGTTAGCACCTCTCCATATATTTGGTAATTAATCGCGTAGGTGGTTGTAATGTATCTTCTTTCATAATTCAGTATTATACACAGGTGACACGCTTACGAAAACTATGGATTGTACGTTTTTACGTCTTTAGTTCCCGATATCCATATACGATTACTCTACTTTCAAAATACTAGAATGTAGGCAATTTGTCTTACATGGCTTTATTTTATGACTGACCATTTTATTTAGCAAGCACATGATTTAAGCACAACGTTATTATTATAACAGAGTACATACTAAAAAAGGTACGTGTAATATATCAATAATATTATAAATACATTCTAGATTCAAATTGAACTATTGGTATAATATTCACATGAATTCTTCATATAAGTAGGAATTAAAAAAGTAATTAAAGTAATTACAAGGAAAGAATTTATTAGTTATTAGTAGTAGTAGAATTTAGGGAGAAAAAATGATTTGGCAACGTTTCAATATTAATATTTTGTGATAATGAACGTAAGAACAAACTAGCAACTTAGCGTTTTCTGCATGAGCTGTACGTATTTCAAGACCGAGTGACATTATATTTACGATAATATTGTAATATCTCTTGCGTTTACAGTGCGATATTGAACTGTCCCGTACAACAATAAACGAAACAATAAAATTCTAGGCAATCAATTGGCTACTACTTAACTTACTACTAAAATCGATTATCGCTTATTGATTACTATGGCTAGGAATAGCACGAATGAATAGCTTATTTTCTTAATATCTTAATTTATTTTTCGTGCTTTTTATTAAGCCTCCTGAAAATTACGTTAAGAAATTAAGTTAAGAGACTTTCACATAAACATCCATTATCACTTGTGACGCATTGTGCGGAAAAAATTAGGATGGTGTAAAATAGTAAGCATTTCATCAGTAACAAAAACCTGAATGTTTATAACAACCTGACTAATTATAAACTTGTTAAGTAGGGAATGACTGTTTACTGGCAAATAGAATTTTTCTAGCTTCTCTAAAAGTACTAGAAATAATCATTGAAATAAATGAAAGAGAAAATGAATACTCTTGTGGTTTAATGGGAGTTATGTTGTTATAAATTGTTATTAGATTGCATGATATATTAAGGTCTCGATAAATCACGTTAATATTGTTAAAAGAATATTGTTTTGCAGCATCAATGAATAAAATTATTCATTCATACTTCGGGTAGAGTAGTAGTTCAAATCAATCAAGTTTCAAATTCAAAGATTGCACGTGTCAGTACAAGGATAACACAATGTTTGTAGAAATCGGTATCATAACAATTTCTATATCTCATAATATTACATTAAATTTAGTGATTGCGCGATTATTTAATGGAGATTTTAAATTAATCAAACAGTGATCAGGTTGTGCGGTCAGTACAAGTATCAATCATTAACAACATTTATAATGAAATGTATAAAATTAATTAGTTATATTCATGAAATTATAAAACGAGCAAGTGTATGTGTTCATTTAAATAAATGCATCTCAACAAAAACGAAAATTATTCGGATTGTAAAACGAAACATGATTCAGACGCGAAGCTCACGCGAGAGCCCTCTAACGCACGCTTCTATCACTGCGTGCGTAGTCTCCTGGCATTTCCAGCATAACGCAAAAGAGGGCGCTCCAGCGCCAAAACAGTGAAATCACACACGTGCTTAAAGCACAGCTTTTTCTTTTAGCATTCAACTATTCGATTGCAACTCCACGGCTCATAAAATCCTGACATAATATTATATTGATAGAGACATCACAAGAAATTATACATATTTATTCATTTGACAAGGCACTTTATTTGTGACTTTGATTTGCAACTTTATGAGACATGAAACGTGTTTTACAACATTTGCGAATCGTGACCGTTTCGTCATGCACAATTAAATAAAATCAAATATTCAGCGCATTGAATATCAATCTAGAAAAATCAAATGGTTTTGTTTTGTACAAAGCCAATTATTTTAATCTTTCATTTATCATGAGGTAGGTGAACTAAAATTGCAAACTTGAGCAAAAAAATGTTGGAAACACGTTTGCATCTACTTTATTTTACTTCATCACTCGGTTGCATTTAATGTCAAGGCAACAAAATAATTATTGGACATAAGAACAGCCATTACACTATGATGACTTCCATTACTCTATAAAAAAAAATAGGCGGTAGACGAAATTAATTGGGCTACGCTTTAAGTGTACCAACCCCTTCGTGACTGTACAAGTACGGCCCTAACGTGTATTGATTTAAAAATTACAAACCCCATAGTACGATAAGAAAATTATTTAAAACATTTTCTTGGTTCATTCACTTAACAAGCGAATAACAGTGTTTACTTGCATTTAGTAATTGCATTTTGCAATGCGTTTATGAAAGGCCATTAATAATGCCGTAATTAAACAAACAACTCTTAGCTACAAGCACTTAATCATACTTCCTGCCGTTTACACATTTTTCATCATGTTATATCCAGATAGAAGGGTTAAAGTCTGCGTATTGTGATTGACTATCTTTTAACACTGACTTCTAATTGTGCTTCAATGTGTTAACTAAAAATGGCAAGCATATAGGAATTAACACTCAACATGCTAAGTAACAATAAGTTCATTCAAGGAGAGAACGTAAATGTGAACATAACAAATTGTCCAATTAAGCGCGTGTTTTATTAATATATTAGAAATGTCAACATATATTATAAATAACAAGCTGTATGTTGTTGAATTGTTGGGTCGTTCATTGCCAAAAAGTGCGCGAAAAGAATGCGTCTATTAATTAAATTTAATTGGACAAAAAACTAGTGAAATATTCTAAGAAAAAAACAGCTTCTGTAACATTTATCCTCGATGAGAAATTAAACCACTTGACTGCGAAAGCAAGTTAAAAATATGAAATTATTTAGTTATTTATTTTAGCTTAGATAATTTTAGATATAATTATTTATGAAAACACAAAATTGATAACAAATTGCAAGTGACGGCTTTTTAGATAAAAGGAAGTTAATTATGAAGTTTTTAAGTAATTTTGAGATGCTTCTCGCAATATTCTAAAAAAACTGGTTCTTTCTTAAAATATGTAGTCGGAAGTAACTTGAATTTGAGCTAAATTTGCTCTCATTAGTTCTAATTAATAGATTTTAAAAATTAAGATTCGGGGTTTCTTGTCACACAAAAATAAAGGCAAACTAATGAAATTTTTCCGAAAAATACTTTTGTAGCAATATTGTATCATGGCATGAGAAAGAAAATCCCTGTTCAGTAATTGTATGACTCCTCATGAAGTCTTAAAATTTAAAGCTTGACATGCGCGCATAGTTTAGTTACAAAAAAGTCTTAAGCGTTCATAAATTTGCGATACCCTCTTATTACTTTTAAATATTTGAGTACAAATATTTAACGACTTTTAGGTAGGTGCACAGAAGTCGTGGAACAAAAAGTTTACTGATAATATCAGTTAAAAAGCAGTTAAAACTCATCAAAGCACCTTATTTCAGAATAAATAAGTATCACAATTAAACCACTCATAATGAAATCGAAATTTTCTGTTTCAAATATCATGTGAAAAAGGTTTGCCAACTTACATTAACGTAATCCTTTCGTCAAATTTGAAACTTAATTCACTCACTAAAATCACAATTTTAAACTTTGAAAACAATTCCATACTATCTATGTATCGAATAGTCAAACGACTAGAACTAATAAGTAGAAATTCATGGCACTTGTTCCTCACTGAATCGTAAAAAACTAACTGGACGAAATCCTTTTATCCAAATCGCCCACACTGCTGAGGCGCACTCTCTAAGCCGCAACTTATCCGAATGAGGCACACGCATAGGCATTAGATCGCCTGAGCGTCGCGGTTGAAAAAGGGACCAAGGGGTGGTTTTTGTTTAATTGCCTATGTGTGGGTCCGGGTATCGCCCCAATATCAGTGCGTACACATCGCCTTTGCCTGTATGCGTACGCCTCGTGCATTAGTTTGGCAGCTGCTTTGAACCACCATTCCGTAGTGGGGGATTTTGACCAAAAAGGTCCTTCTAACGCACACAAGGCCATTGTGTAAATGACAAGGTCTGCTAATACTCACCAGTTCAATGTCTCCGAATACAAATTGTCGCAAGAAATTTCATTATTCCTTCTAGAATTTTGTTCTGTACCTTAATTTCTATCGAACATCGTACTTTGGAAGCTTACTGAGTGCGTCGATCTAGACAAAGTTTGATAAAATGATTTAGGACGTTCAGATAGGACCCGAAAACTCAGTGCGTGCGTGCAAATGACAGAATGACGAATGACCAACCAAGTCTTGCTTGTTTGCCTCCTTCTAAGCGCGCCTCTAATTTAAAATAACACGCGTAGGATGAAGCTTATTTTATGCATCAAGGCTCATTCCAGGAAGCTAATGCCATCTTTGGTAGCCTTCGACGCTAGACAAAGCATGCGAAGATAAAAATCATCTCTCAATTAAATCTGGGCCAAGTCGGTTTGACCAATTAAAGAAACTTGCTATTCGGCCATAAGCTAATTGACAAGACTGACTTTTAAAGTTTCAGTTTCTTTTCCGTTACGGGCGATTCGAATTTCTTATGAAGACATTACGCATGCGCGTTCCAAAAGACTCTTATCAGAAATTAATGTACGGGAATTTTGTGGCGAATAGATTTACATTTTCGATTTTCCAAAATTGATGAAGCGTCCGCTTGTCGGTGCATAAGCAGCGCGCACTTTAATTTCTTAATTTTACAAATTACACAGCATGCATGCAGACCATATCGATTCCGTACCTCTCCTGCAAAGTATCGAATTATATGCGCACAGCACATACACGTGTAATCAACGCACAAGCAACTTAGGTGGGTACGTACGTGTTTCGCCGTATCGTGGCATCAATCTGCCGAAGCTGAACAGCGCACATAAGCCATCATCATTCTCTTCAATCAGCAATGCGTAGCGTGTACGAGTTAATAACAACTAATCGAGTTCTTAACGCCCCGCGGCAATAAAAGTGCACTTCGTTTTCATTATTTCATCGCGATCGCCGCCCCAGTCGTGCTTTTTCGTTTTGCGCATACGAAATCTTCACCATTTTGATATGCAGCAGCATGCGGATATTGGCGGATGAAAGCTTTTTCTCGAAATGGCGCGCGCACGCTTGGAAAGCACTCCGCAAGTAATTTACATGATAAAACATTTAATAAACCGACGTGGAAACCACTTAATGTTATAAATCTTGTGCCCAGCGGACAATGTGTGCTGCTTTCAACTTAAGTTTAATTTATAAATTACCATTCTCTTGCTTTCCAAGAATGAAGAATATATTCATCATTGATGAAAAAACAAGCGTGCAATAAAAATTTAAATTAACACATGTACCCGCCACAGTAAATTTCTCTTTGAATTAGTTTTCAATTATAGCGATTTATCGGCTTTGTATATTAACAAAATTGAGGTTAGGGATGATTTATAAATAAATATTATATTTCCCACAGTATAAGACGCGAAATTTAACGTGCTTCTTACAGTGCATTACAAGCGATCTAATTTTTATCTGAGTATTAGATCATTTTGAAAATTTTGAATTTGAAAAAAAATACTATTCCATTCTCAATTAGTTGCTACGAATTTCTGTGAAAACGAAATCACAATATCTTTATTTGTTCAGCGCTAAATTAACATTAAATTGGTGGTATTGTTATTTACTCGAAATCGCTTCATTTATACACAAACTTTTGCTATATTTTTGATGATCTTTATTTTTTAAATGTTCAAATTTTTGATAATATATGAGTTTTGCATTTTACATAGAGTATTTTAGTATAAATCTTGTGTTAAACAAAATATAACGTATATGGATAATTCAATTTTTTCTAGTAACAAAATTTCCATGTATATTTTATGCAATGTTTATTATAAACATATCATTGTAACGACGAGATTATGATCTAACAGATAAAAAACTAAAATAAATATTTTACACATTTTGCAGCTTTCGAGTCCATTAAAGTTGAAATTTTGACAAGAAAAACACCAAAAATACAGTATCTAAATTGATAAGAAAATTGGCATTCCTTTCAAGATATTTGGTTGAATTTATTTGAGGTAAAGAAGAAATCAGCCTGGATGTATTTTGCAACTTCCGCAAATATGCTCGTGCAAGTTTTGTGGCTTGCTAAAGTGCGTCCCTCAAGAGCTCTCAGCAGCACAAACAATTCCTCTCTGTGCTTGCAAATTGTAGAAGTAAAATACTCATAGTTTGTGGACGAGAACACAGCACGAGCGCGCGCAATGAAGATACACCGCGCAACAGTGGAACTGTCGACACAGAAGTGTCTTGTCAAAAGTTTCGCGGCGTAACGCGAGAAATAGTTTTCGCATTGCATTTGCTTTGCTTGTACGCGCAAGTTTACGACAACAACAACATATATAATTAAAGAAGAGCGAGCGTATTGCGTAATTTAGACACTCAACAACGTTTGGCGTGCATTGTGACTTTTTTGCACGTTGCTCCTGCTATCAGAAATGCATTTTCTTCTCGTCATATTATCAGTTAATATCATCAAGCATTGCGCGGCGCGCTCACGTATTGCTGCAAGTTTTTTGTTGTCGGCTTCAATTCTTCATTCCCCATCGTCACGACCACAAATCATACGGCGCGCGCATGAGATAAGCGGAAAAAATGCATTCTCCACCTCGGGGGTGATTCACGTTTTGCATCGAGAGCAATGGCAAAAAGTCGAGATGCCGACGGGCGAAAAAAAACCCGCAAAGGGCGCAACGAATTTTTTCATCTTCAAGTACTCGCGCACTTCCGATGCGCGTATCTACATCATCTCGCTCGCTCGCCTGGGAGATAATAATAATAGTCTTCGCAGTGTCACCTAAGTACATCAACACCCCATAAACGTATCGTACGAATGCAACCCGCAGCGTCAGAAGATATCAACTCGCGAACAAATGCGCGTACATGAAGCGACGCAGAAAGATGTATTGTGTGCGCTGAGAGGAGTAAAAAACATTAATCGGTCGCCGGTCTCGAAATTAAATTATAAACACACGAATGGCCCCCCTGTGGTTCCCCACCAAGGACCACACACACCACCCACCCAAGTCCTCGTCCTTACTGCACTCATAATCACGAGTCCTTTAATATTCGAATTAGAATGAAATTGTAACCTTTAAGTATTCAAAGTTCTTGGGCGCACCAAGTCGACGCGACGTGCACGCACATTAATCAAAGTCTATTTCGGATTGGAGGTCTAAAAATAATTCTTCAGCCTGCGCGCGCACACACTAAATGTTCATTCATTTTGTTTTCTTTCATGTCTTTTCCACGACACCAGCCAATTCCAATTCGGTTACGCACACGCTTATTGTTTTTCATTATTTCGCTCCTTTGTGTGGTGGCTCAAGAAAGCTCAAACACGCGGTGAAATTCCATCCACTCGGAGTTATCGTTTTCTCTTTTGATGAAATGCATTGTATTCGCATAGCAGCGCGCCACAAACGATAATGCACTTTGGGATTTTTGAAACAATAAAACGGTTGCATACTGCGTCGTCGAATAAATTCGCATATCGTAAATTTAAATGCATTATGCGCTTGCGGAGTCCCGCCGTATTGGCGGTGGTGGTGGCGGCGGCAAGAGAAACGCAATTTACATAGATATTGCCTGCTTTTATGCGTTCCTCACCACTCCGCAGTAAATGCCTCTTTGAACTGACGCGAGCAATTTGAAAACTTACGCGCCTTGACGTATTGCCTTCAAAAACAGAAGAGGGACTGTTCTACTTGTCAATGGTCGTTTGTTCGTTTGCATTTAAATACGAAATAGAGCTGGCACCCTTGTAACAGAGTGATATTATGATTTAATAGCGGGATCAGTTGTAAGCAGCGAAATAATTGAGTGATATCAACAGGGGATAATTTTTAATTGCCAAACCTGCTGTTGAATTGCAAGTCGTCGTGCATTGTCTTTCGAAAAAGTGCGAGCCATACTTTAAGGTATCATCTTTCAAGCGCGACCGGAATAATGGTTGCGAACACTTCTCTCGAACTTGCAAGGATGCGCGCGCGCGCGCACACTCACCCCCTGCGTGGCTCGCCCCCCGAACCGAAGGCAATATATCACTGGTAATTTACGAGCTTAGATACGACAGGGAAATTGCAAGAATGGCGGCGTAATCTATCTTTGTTGGACGATGAGAATACCCTCTTCTTCTTTGCACCAAGAGCAATAGCACAATGCACTTAAATTCGGCGCAGAAAGATAAACGAAAAAATTTCTCTAAAAAAATGATAAACAAAATGGAGCATAATTGGCTATTATTGGTAATTGTGATGAAGCTGCGGAAATGATAAATTAGTGGTGGAAAAAATCGGTTTGGACATTGTGTCCGAACGACAAATTGGCAACGGTGTCCAACTTAATAAAGCATTAATAATTCTTCGACCATAAATAACCCTTTGCAGGGAGGCGCACGGGCTGGACACTGCTGTAGGGGGTGCTAGCGCAGTGCTGTGAAGGGACAACGCGCCACCGACACGTTATTTAATTGGATTTTAAATGAAACAATGACTAATTCCGGTCTCGCGCGTTATACCCCGCGTTCGCGTATTATTCCTTGCGTTCCCTGCCATCCCAGTATTCGGGCATGGCGCGTTTGCGTGCACGCACGTTCGTGACGTTGCCCACCCTGCGTGCAACGTGGCACAGCTGATGTCGCACAGCTGTTTGCCAGTTATATACAATAGGGTTGCACCTCCCTTGGTTCCCGGTGGAGTGGCATGCAGCATGGCCGGTACGTGTGTGCCAGTCGAGGAAATCCTCGTCGCGACGCAATACTCACCCCTTTCACCACGTGCGCAATATGCGTGTTGCGTCGAGCGGCGGCAACGTGAGTGGTGGTGATGGTGGTTTGTGTGATATGCTGTGCTGATTGCTTACACATTATGCATGTCGCGTACAATTACCATGCGAAGCGTGCCAGAGGAGGAATATCCTCGCGCCCTATTCAAAAGTCTCTGGAATTTCATTCGCTTTGAAGTACTCTCCTCTCTTCGCGCGTGGTTGCGAAATGAGAGACGGCTGAAAGGTACGGTGCCCAAAGCAACCAGCAACCACTATGCATGTAAATTTCAACTGGAGCGAGACGAATCACCAAGGTTTTGAACCGTAATAATTTCGCAGAGGGTGACAATATTTTCATATTTTGATTTGTACCGTTAGGTTTTTTACCGCTCTCTTTACGAATGCCAGCGAAACAAATTGCACGACTTGTGATGTTCGGAGAACAATAACAAAAAGTTGGATGATTTATTGCGGGTGTCATTATCAAGGTTTTACTTCGTTTTTTGTCATATTTCCTGGACTTTCCACGAGGCGAATTTGTTAGCGTAAAGTACATAACTAACTTCTTGAGTAGTTGAGGATTATTAGAGTGAATTGAATTGTGTTGTGCCGCTCTCTGCGCGTCGCAGCTGCGAGAGTTTTTTGGACGACGCTGTGCAAATTTATTTCCCATTATCTATTTCGCCCGGTGCTTCATCTCGCAAGTCTTGGCATCTCTACGCTTCGCGCCCGCACGCGGAAGTTGCCGCCGCCAACGTTTTATTTGCCCTTATATATTTTTTTGTACGCGTCATTTTTTGGCCGTTTTTGCCGCTGCAGCGCGTGCGCCACAGCTCGGCTCCCGGTTCATAATTCTTATACGCGCGGCCAAGAAATACATGCATCCTGATGCGCGAAACTTGCGTCCTCCCGAAGAGATTGTATAAAGTCTCTAATGTACAAAGAAGAAGAAAACCCCTAATGTAAAATCGATGGAACACCATTACAGTCGGCAGCGACTTCTAACTACATTAAATCATTCCGAGAGTCTTGGGCTAGCACAGGCCGTTATTTCTTTTGCATTTTCTTTATCCTGCTACCTTGCACAGCGCCCTAGCCGCCCCCCAAACGTGCGCTTGTTGTGCGGTAGTAAGCACTTTGCATCATTTTTTTGCGTTTGATAATTTCGTGATAAATGTGGTTTCAAATTAAATGCAGATTTACGACGACTGCGCTAATTTATCATGTGCTAGCCTTTTTCTTCGCACGCGCTTCTTCGGCGTTCTCGCATCGTCGGGCGAAAGTAATTAAATATTTTGCAATATTTATTCGGCGCCCGCGTGCGCACATCTTGATATACGGAAGAGGCCATTGAGGATGCTTATCTATAAAGCCCATCGGCATTAATGCTCTGTTTGTTTCCGTCTTTCCGCCAGCAGCCCGAAATGCTGCCCTTGCAAGCAGAAGCAGCAGCAGCAGCCGCCGCCGCGCAAAGACAATATTTTTCCCGCAAGCTCTTCGTCATTTGTTTATCTCAACGGTTCGGAGGCGGCTCTCGCTTATCTTTGCCAGCCAAGGGCGTTCATTTAATCCTTCAAACAAATCAAGTAAACAACTCAGAGCCCCGAGTTGTGTTTTCGCTTAAATTCTCATTTTCCTTCCGGGTGTTTAAACAAATGAATTAACATTGTTTGCCAAGTTGCGAAGAGACATTATTCATGTCATGTGACATTGTAGTTCAATTGAATAAAATTTGCGACAGTGTAAACATTAAACAAAGTGAAGATATAACTGAAATTTACAACAAATTAAATGATGCACTTCGCTTTCGACCCAACTGTTCGCATCGCTTCGCTGGGGAATCATCTTATCATCACAACGTCAATATTTCGTGCAATCTGCCATATGGTCAGTGTTAGTAATGTGTTGACGTGCTCTAGTTAATAGGTGTGTTTCTTTCCGGTTTTTGTTTAATTTTACCAATTAGTATTAATAATAGGAAATAAACGAATTAGTGGAATTAGTGGAGGGCTAATGAGTGTTCATCGTAAAATCCTCCCCAAAACTCCCCCAGTATTCCCCATAAACTATAATAGTGCTTCAACCATGTATATTGACACTATCCAACCTTTTTGGATGAATGGAAAATTTAAATCGTTTTTATTATTTGGAATATTCGTCTTGAGCGTAATTACAACATATATGGGCATCGCAATGGCCAAACGACACATTTTAAACTCAAACTGTAATAACTTGTATTCCTGTAATTCTGATCAAATTATCTCAAGAATGAATTGACTCGCAAATCTCTATGAAATTGACAAATCTCGGTTAAAAACTATGAAAACATCATTAAAATTTCAAATTCAACACCTTAATTTGGCATTAAATCGAAAAATTTCGTATTAAATGTATTAGTATTAAAAGTACAAAATAGCACAAATAGTGAAATAGTACAAAAACAACGTAGTGAAATAATTAATTTGTAATTGGACAATAATCATAAATTATTTATAATTAATTTCTGAAGTAAATTATACCAGGTAAAAATAATTACGGTAGCATCTTATTGTATGTAAATTTTTCTTGTTATTTGTGAAAATGGTTTTCTGTTACTCTGAGTATGATGATCTACAAAACCGAAATTTGAATGTGGGGTACAATTTTGTTCCGAGTGTGATCCAAAATTATTAATTTGTAGCCAAACTATCAGTCTAGCAGATTGAAATAATATTTCTGAGTACGATAAAGTTCAGATATTCTTTTAATTTTAAAGTTATATATTAGACAAAATCGTCAGGAACATTCAATGGAATTTTAGGGACTCCGTTGTGCCCTTATAATATCGGTAATCGTGCATAGTACATCGTGTTAAATTGGTTATGTGTCTGTATATATCGGATATTCATCATGGACATCGATTTCCTGTAATTACAATATAAACAACTGCAGTGTTAATCCTATACTCAAGTAAGTTTTTACTTCTCGTTTCATCCATATAATATCCCTATCCGATGTATTAGTAACATCAAATATTCTCCAATTCGCTCAATTTTGGTCATTTTCCAACGAAATATACAACAGTGTTACACGACAATATCGTGATAACCTTGTTGAGGACGCACAGAAAACGAACGACGAACTCCGACGAAACACGCATTTTGCCGTTGTTAACCGTGTAACCACGCCGCATATGATTTAGTAGCCATATAAACTGAAACGTCTCAAGTCTCCAGGTGCGCATGCACTCGTGTAACCGCGCCAACTGCAATTGCTATTTGTTTATTAACGCGTTCACCTACGATCACATATAACACACACTTTCACGCGTAAGAAAAATGCATGTACATCATCAATTAAAATTAATTATTCTCTGCATAATATCTAATTAATTAACACACGCGGAATTTGCGCGCGCGAATTAACAAAGAGTTGCATTAATTTGTCTCACGCCGTTTGCAGTCAATCTGCGCATTGTATAAACAAGTTTGAAGTCAATTTAAAGATCATAATTCTGTTTTATGGAGCCTTCTCTCTCTCGCCGGCAAAGCCGCACTTTTCCGGCTTTCCCCATTTCGACGTTAGCACTCATTGCCTTCTCGACGCGCGCGCGCATAAGAAGGGGATACACATTGTGCGCGGCGTTAAGTAAAAGTGACATTAGTGTCCATTACGAACACTTCCAGCGCTTCCACCGCGAAGGGAGCGCGCAAAATAATGGACGCATTCCAACCGCACGGCGCGTTTTTTATCGCCATATGTTTTACACACTGTGCTCGCCGCCGTCTTTGCATGCATGCGTACTGGTTTTCAATTAAAAACTCGTCAATTTAATTACCACCTTGACTTTGAATATTCACGACGCGACACGCCTTACGTAACTACTCGGCATAAACAAATGCTGGCGCATGCTTAAGATAACATTCATCGCTTGCGCTCGTCTCGTCGTGTGGTAATAGATGCGTGCGTAGAAATAAATAAATTGAGTCATTAACATCACGACATATTGGCTCTGCATTCACCGATTGTATGAATGCTTTCTTCGAGACGACGAGAGCACAGGAGAAGAGCGTGCGGTGCACATACGATTTATATCAGCGTGCAATGAAATCGAAACTCGCAAGCGCGCTCATTCATTGCTACGGGATGCACATCTCTTCTTGAACAATGCACGCGCGTGTACATGTTGAACAATTTTACAATAAGCCCAGTGCCCATGCGAGCGTCAAGTGTACGTACGACGAAAAGAGAGTGTTGTGCGGTGGCATCGCGAAACGCGCGCGCGCGCCCGCTCTTGCGAATGCAATGGGATGTGTGCCACATGCGTTCGCGGTCGAAGCGCACAAATGTCCGACGGGTTACAATTGACTCGGCAGTCTATAAATCTTGACCACCGTGTTCGCATTAGCCGCTACATTGATTACATGCATCGCTAGTATCCGAGTATATTTTATAACCGACCACATCCACTATTATGTATTTACCAGTCGACTGTGTGTGCGCGCATACAATTTATCTATCATACGCGAACGACGACGCGACTGCTCACGCGTTTTCGAGTTGACAAAACATTCAATTCAAATTAGGGTTACATTTGTAAAAATTACACACTCGACTCTCCGCGATATAACTTTATTACAGTCTTGCAGGTTTAGCACTTCCTCTTCGGTGTGTTTGCAGTTTTAATAAATACGAAGAGAGCGAGGCTATAACGCGGAATGCTTATAAATATAATCCCGATAATTAATATGGTTAATAAATCCAACGAGATGGTAATAAATTTTCGTGCGGACGTGCGCGTCAAGATGGCAGAATTATAAGACGCATGCGGCTCGCACACACGCTGAAAAACGCATTGGTGCACCAAGATGCGCTACGAAGCGCATCACCACCACTGCTGCTGCTGTTGCCGGCTCTCATGGTGTGCGCGCTCGCCAGCTGAAAGCACAGCCGACCAGAAACAGAAAAATGCGTTGAAGCCAGCCAACGAACGGCAAAAGGTATCGGAGAAGAGAAGAGAGGCTGTCTGTCTCTCAAAGAGCCTCCTCGAAGAGCGAAACATAGCAGGAACAGTTAAAGTCCTCCTGCCAACTCACTACCAGCGCACACACAACCAGGCAGGCAGCGCGTATATCTGAATTAGAAAATAACAACACACGGAATAATTTGTTGAATATTTCATCAGCATGCAAATGAAGCCAAATGGAAAATGCGTAAAATTGATAAAATTGTAATTTCGCCGGATTACAATCGATGAGCGTACACGCGCGCCGAATAATAAATGGGTGCGAACGGTGGAGTTGAGATGCGCACGCAATTCCAAAACATCACATAACAATAACGGGCGCCCCGTGCTATAACGACAAGAGCAAATGCGCGTGCCCATAAATTTTTGATTATTTAATTTAAATGCAGTTATCGGTATTGCGTTAATCCGGTTTATTTATTTATTAGTTGTATATCAATAACTGGCGAGCCCAATTTCCCGAAAATTCGACGCATCCCTATAGCAATTTCATTCCACCGCACTCTGCAATAAAAACCTATTTTGTACACAACTTGCAATTTTTTAATTGAAGCAGGTGTATCCAATTTTCAGACCATTTTACATTATTATTACCACTTACTAGCGCGTTTGTTTGTTGAGGAGCGTCAAATTTCTTGCAGGTAATAAATTATCGTGCAGGTGAAACAGCCAGCCAGGCTTTTCCTGCTTTTCATATCCTATGTATGAAAATCCATACAGCGCAAACGCGAGCGTGGCTACACTGATTGCTTCATTATCTCTGAATCTCATGACGGTGCCAATTAAGCTTGAAATGTTATCAAAATTAATGCGCCCGTTGTTGTTGCGGCAACAAATTTGACAGACGGCAGTGACCGAAAATCAATATTAACACAAGCTCACAATAATTGATGAACTTGGCGTGCAATAAAAACGCGCATGGAAAAGTCATCGAATTAAGTTATAAATCGACTCTTGCTTCGAGGAGCAGCAGCAGCGGCAGCACAGCACGTAAATTATTTAAAATGTGTGCTCTGGATGATGCACAGCAATTCTTTATTCGTGATCGCGCGCGTGCGTTTTCAACTCTCTCAAGTTTTATCATCTCTTGTGCATTTTTGTCGAGGGCCAAATGCAAACCGGTTCCGTGAACCGAACCGCACACACAAAAAACGGTCCGAGCCAAAACCGAATGGACGACCGAACAACAAGGATGATACGCCGCTGTTGTTGCTGTTGCTGCAAGTTGCTTTTTCATTCTTTGCTCAATAATTTCGTGCTGTTCGCTTTGTAATTGTTGGCCGCGCGGTGCGCGCTTAGCGAGAGAAGGAAGTGAGCGGCCAAGGTGCGTGGCTTCTTGGTAACAAGAAGAAGATAGTCGTGGTTTAACTGCAAAGCGGGTGTGCGTGTGTGTACCTTCATATTTATAAAATATGGCCGCGTTTCTTCACTGCATCCTTCAAGCAGCCAGTCTGCTTGCGCGCGCGCGCTCGCGCTCAAAGGAAATTTATAAAACACCTAATAAAGACATTATCACATAATATTTCCCATTGATTTTATGAGCGCAGCACGGTTTTATGACGTGTTCTTGTTGATTGTTTTACATTTTATTTGAGTTTACACGCGCGGCTGGCTTTTTATTTGATGCGCACGCCAATAATTTCATCAAAATCATCCGTAATTCATGAACGTCCAATGTGATTACTCAATAAGCATTTGCAGGCCGGACGGAGTGAACTGCTGCTACAATCAGTGCATCATCAATTGGTTCAATTCGCTTGCATGCATTTTCGCTGCAGCCGCTATAAAAAAATAAGACTGATGCGGCAATGCTGGCCGGTTTCGCTCCGTCGATATTCGATCAATCAATGTAACATGTCAAACGGTAAAACAATGCCATGTTGCTGTATAATTGAAGTCCATATATCATGCGCGCACGGGATTTACCAACACACGAGAGACGCGCGCGCAGATAAATAAATTCACTTGGATGCACTCGCCGCAAATGCAGTTTCACTACTCAATCATACACCAATCGCGCGTGTAACGTAAAGACAAATTATTTCACATACTTTTTGGCCAATGAACTTGCAAGAATGACATCCGGCTAGTTTTGCAACTTGTCTCTTACAATTTCCAAAGGCGCGTCATTAAAAAGCGATAAATGCTAATGTGCGGATTAACATAGAAGAAGGAAAAAACACTTTATTGGTGGACAAGCAGTTAACGCACGTTTTCAATGTAATTTTCCTCATTGCGATTCGAGTTTTTATCATACCAAGCTCCAGCGCGCGCGCGCGCGTCAACCAACCAACTTGGTCTTTTTGTTTGACTCTCAATTAGCTCTCTTTACGCATCTTTTTGAGACGTTATTAGCTAATTGAGTCATTAAGTAATTTCAGTTCATGAATTATTTGTTGTACGTAAATATAATTTATATGATTTTATCGATAGTTGCACATTGTTCGAGCGTAATTATGCACGGCAATGCACTTGAATAATAACAAGGAGCAGCCCAACGTGCAAACGGAGAGACAAAGAGAAAAGTTGAAATTTATAATTAGTGTGGTCATGTAATCTCCTCTATGCGCGCATAGTTGCGGTGCGAGTAATGATCAAATGAGGAGGTCTTCCTCCTTGTGCTCGCCATGTCGGCGTTGCATTACACGCAGACCCAGAGTGGCATCCATTGCGTTTTGATGAAGAGGTATCAGATACCTATTTATATATGATGTGTGCGTGGAAGAGTTGCCCGGATAATTATACCCGCCTATCACATGCGAATAAATATGAAACTCTTCTCGCCAAAAAGTTGAGTCGTCTTGTTGGGCTGAAAGCGAAAAGTGGCCGAACAGGAAGTTAGTTAGCTACACACTGAAATTATGTAATTAAGCTCGCAACTGCCTTAGAAACAGCATAATAAGTAACATGACTCAATATAACTGCTCCTCATCATCAGTGTGTGGTTACTTCTAAATTTGCAAAGAGCAAAAAACGCCGTAGCAACATAAACTTACAACGTATGTGTTTATTTAGCATTAAACATTGTTGTTGTGACATTATGATTTTGTACGTTTCGCGCTCGTATATCCTCATCTCGTGGGAAATAAATTAAGTTAGCACTCAGTTGAATTGTCTGCGCGAGTTTGGGATTGCGCCTTCTACAGCAATAGCCAAGTAGGTTTTTTGGCTCGTTTTTACTTCGTTAGCTTCGCACGCATGCAGGGCAATGTTTTTGGTCATTTTAATTCCGTACACTCTGGCAGACGCCCATAACAAACAGACGGCGTCAACGCTTTTCCTGTTTTTCCGCTCTTCTCTCCCGCGTGCGCGCAGGGTGACGACGAACGAAATTAAACGAACCGCATGTCCAACCCGAAAAAAATTATTTAATTTCGCGCGCGCGCGCAAATACTGAAAAATGCATTCGACTGATATTTAGCACATCATAAACTATTTTGGCATATGCCATAACAGAACGTTAGAATCGCGCTGGCTAATAATATTTATTCGACGGGAAGACTATGGTGTTCGTCCATGTTTATTTGTTATTTTTGCTCAATTTTTATGCGCGCCGATTTGTTTACGGCGGCGATCGCAAAACGCAAAGTACGGCCCATTAAACACATTATAAATTTAAATTAAACCGCAGTGATTTATGCGTTTGTGCCGAAATCGCGCGCGCACGCCGCGGTTGCGTTCGCATCGATTTATTCGAATTGGATTCAAGTGCGTACTTTCCAGAGGGCTTTTGATGCTATACGTGGAAATCTATTCATGTAGTGCACTCGACAAAGCCATTCATGTTCGCTGTGGCGGCATCGGCGGCGGCAAAGTGCGCGCATCATTGCAATGAACGCCCAATGAACGTTTTGCCAAATATTTTACCGTCCGCGAACGGTAATGCAGACCGAAGGCTATAGTTCATGCATTCAGCTCATTTATCTCCACGAAATTCATGCGCCTTTCACAATTTTGTAACCGAAAAAATTCATTTACTATGCGAAGCTTAAATAGCACGCTTGTCATCTTTAAAAAATGTGGGCGCACATACGACACATGCCAAAATTGTAACGGAAACTTAATCAGCGCACGAATGCGTTGAGTAGTGTTAAATTGTAATTTTAAAAATTGTTATCGCATGCAGTGATAAATCTCATTTTAGAGTATCCATAAAATATTGCTAAATTATCCCTAACACCTCATTTTCGTTTGCGCAATGTATAATTTCATGAGCTACTTACTTAAATTCATAATGAAAATCGTTTTGGTAATTTCACTTTCAAGATAAATAGAAATGCTAAGCAGGAAGAGAGACTCCTCTCTGCAAATGAAAATAAGACTTCATTTACCTTCGTATTTAATAGCCGAACACACTTAGTTTCAAAGTTATTTAAAGCGGTTATAAATAACATAAAAGTGGAAGGAAGAATCTTGTTCTATGACACTTGGACTTACACGTAGTATGCAATTAAATTTGGATATTTATAATTTATTATTGCTGCAAGTAGATGTAATGTTCATACCTTAAAAATTGTTGGTGTTATTATTGATTGAATGCGTTGTAAGTAAATTAAACATCATAAACCATTTGGAACTTTTCCGTCGGACGAGCTTTTGCTTCTGCCTGTGCTTGTACTTGATGGGCGTTTTAAAAAACGTAAATTTCCCGACAAACACATGGCAAACTTATTCGGGATTTTCACAGGTGTAACACACACGGAACAAAAAAACGTTTTTCCAATTAGTTCACTGCGCACAACCCCTTCTTTAGCCCGGGGAAAATCTATAGCAACACGTTCAATTCTTTACGAATCTATCGCGTATTTTATATTCGCAAATTATGGCCGGGATTACTCGAACACCATACATTTGTTTCTTCATTTTTTTGCGAACGCGTGCGCGCCCCGTAAATTTACGAGCGACAAAACGACCATTTGCTTCGGCGTTTCGTTCACTTGTGTTCTCTCCGGCGTGCGTATGCAAAGGTCGGAAAAATTTAATTGAGAATTATGAGTGCGCGGTAATTTGTCGCCTTGTAGGTAGTCGTACCCTTTTAAAAGCGACTTTTTATTGACTGCTACTGCGCGCACTTTACGATTATTGCCAATATCGGTGTGCTCACCTGATACCACATATATTTCATTATTCAGCGCGCGCTCTTCTTTGGCCCCCGGTAGCGTCGTTTGTTTGCACGCGGATTTCGTCCACTCTTATTGCTCCTTTACGCACACGCACAGCACACACACGTTTCGCTGGGCGAATGCGGCTCAATCGGACGACGGCCGGACAAAACGAAAAACATCCTGCCGCAGTCGTCGGGATCGAAACACTCGATTATGTGGACCGTCCGCGAACGCTCAGATCGTCCAACTGGCCGGCAAAACGGCGACCCGTGCACAACACACCGACAAGCGAAGAGAACTTTTAAATATGCATGCATGCCGTTTGTAAAATAAACTCGATCAGCGCGCCTGCTATCAAAACTCCTGTCACTCGTCGCCTGCCGGCCCACCGCGTGTCTATTTTCTCCATCAGCACCGCACCACTTAAAAATCGCAATCGCGTCCATTTTCTAAACAAATTCGCCACTCTACGTGCAGAAAGCTCGCGTCTGACTGACGACTACTTCTGTCTAGCCGTACCCCAACATGTCACGTTTTGCATTTTTTTCCTGCACTCATAATTCGGTTTACAAAC
Source organism: Anaulacaspis nigra (assembly GCA_030264675.1). Lineage (NCBI taxonomy): Eukaryota > Metazoa > Arthropoda > Insecta > Coleoptera > Staphylinidae > Anaulacaspis > Anaulacaspis nigra. The sequence continues at coordinate 57,733 of JARJDV010006986.1, read as the reverse complement.
GCTGTAAAATTTCTAGGTCATTGCGGAGGGTTGTAAAAAAACATTACGGTGAATAGGAAGTAACGGTGAAGCAGAGAATTTAGACCTTCATGTTTATGATCTTGCACAACAAGGGCCATGTCAAATCGGTCAATAGAATTTAGTTTTTTCTTGTGGAAATTTGCAAGTTTTTGCGTCGATTTGAGCGTATGCAAGTGCGGTGAGAAGTAAAGTGAAAACAAAGAGATTTATATGCGGGGCAAGCTGTTTAAGTTGCTGTGTACAGTCGTAAAATCTGGCAGAAGTGTGTAATATACCAGACGTCACCATAAAGTTGAAACCTTCTTAGCGCGACTTTCCGACGCTCACATATCTCTTCGTGCGCGGCGCACGCTCGCGCTGAAGAACGGTAGGACGCACGCTTAAATGAATACGCGGCGTTCATCAGGCGGCGGCGACAAGAGTAACAAAGATGTCGAATCGCAACGAGGATCATAAGCGTCAAATCGTGGTGTCGTAAAGTTTTTTGACATTTTCACCACGTCCTCGTCTGTCTTCACGCCATTGATTGTGCATTGTCTTCGTCACAACTTACGCCGAATACTTTATTGCTTTCACGGTCATATAAATGCGATTGCAGATAAGCTACCGACTTATTACCGACCGAGGGTGGTCTTTACCCTTTTCATAAATCGATCCAGCGCAGTGGAAAAAGTAAAAACTGAGCGTAATTGTCATTTGCGGAGTGAGAGCACTCTTGCATGGATGCGTTTGTTATCACTCGTAGATGTTGGCGGCGGCAGAGCGCGAGTGGCGGGTGAGTGTCGGGACCACGCCAATTGTCCCAAGCACCGAGAGTTGTGCACAGCAGCACACAAGTAAAAGGGAATTGGCTGGTAATAGAGTGTTTACCAGCGCTCGGTGGGTCGTAATTTCGACTCATTTGTGTAGAAACGGGTCGCGTTATTATTACGGTTATGGTTATTGGCCACCTGTTTAGCGCACTCTCTCGCAGCCGTTGATGGACGTTTATTATTGAATGCAAACAAACAAGAGCGCATGCAATAAGGGCACTGCAAACACTTGTCACACAAGAATGCGCACAAGTGCGAGAGTGGCGCGGAATGTGACAAAATCGCGCGATTTGTAGGGCAGTGTACTTAGTCAAGGATGTCATGAAGACACTGCCATTATCTTTATAGCCCCGTTATTGCTTAGATATTGCTGTAACAATTAAATGTCGATTACGCTGAATTCATTTACGAGCTGTTACGAGCCATTAATTAGTGCTTCTCATTTTAACGACGCAGAAATCAATTAGAACGTCGTAAAAAGCACGGCTTTTGCGGCCCCATTATCAATGTGTGCACAAAATCGAAATACGGCGTGTACGTGTGGTGATAAGAGCAACAAGGCGAAATTACGGTGGAAAACATGCGCGAGCATTGAGTAACAATTTTCGATAAGTGCCCACTTAAGTATTTTTGCGCTTGCCATATACATATTGACAGGAAAATGAAGCCATTGCAAAGAAAAACAAGATTTTCTATGATTACAGGCGCGCATATGTTGAATGCGCACGGCTATCATTTGCAGAATCCAATCTCTCAATAGTTGTTGCAAAATTTACGACCGGTTTACATTAATTACATGGATATCAATGCATACGTCTACAATTTGCATTTTTTACGTGAAATGATTTTTTATCTCTTCCAACTCTACACGGCTCGTATGGTATTGTTGCGAGCATCGGTTTATTTGCGCTGAGAGGCGTTTTGCACGCCGCCGTTTATGAAATGAAAAGTTCTGCAGCACATTTTGCACGCGCGCGGCAGTTTGACGGCGAAAAACCCGTCCCTTATTTATAACTTTATTACATTGCACGCGCAGTTGCTCCGGCATATTCGGTGCCTTTGATTTTGCACGCCGGGTTCGGCGGTAAAAGTTCACGCGATTTCCACGCTCGACACGAAAACGCCGAGCTGGCAATAATGCCATTGGATATTTTTTTACCGAAACTGGCGAGCTCGTAAAGTTTATCAAGGAATATTTCATGTTTTTTCACACGCGTTCAACGGGCGCTAATCGCCAGCGAGAGATGCCGGAAAGTAGATATTAAATTGTAGGAAGTTGCACACTGACCTTTCGCCGGCGATGATTATGAAGGTCTAGGAGTTTCCGGCCGATACCCGGAAGTTGGGGACCATCGGTCAAATGCTGCTGCCCTCGTTGCTCTGGCGGCGGCGACGGCACAACAATGCTGCGAACTGATATTCAAACGTCCATGCGGAAATTGCGCGGCAAAAGTCCTTATTTGAAAAAAATCGTGGCGCGCGTCACGCAGGCGACACTCGCTAGTGAATCTGCGACTACGCTCAGGCTCTCGGGAACATGTGCGCGTCGCTGGCTATCATTGATATCGCGCGAGACAAACTTGTCCGATTGCAATACGTGAGTTAAGTGTTACTAGAAATGGTTTACGGCCCCGGCAAAACGACGGCGGCCGCGCGCTCCGCCCGACACAAAGCCTCGCCGCTCGCGGCATGTGTGTGGGGGGGCCGCGGGGGGCGCCACGGCGATATCAGTTTTATGGGCGGACCGACGCTGCCTGCCGTTTCACTCACACGCGCGGAACGGAGCGATCGGCGCGAAAAGGACGAGGCTACAAAGGGGACGCAAGATAATGGTTGCACGCTCCCCGCTAAACACACCATGCTTTATGTGCGTCTTGTCTCTCTCTAGGCCGTGCTGGAGACGGTGCGATTTACGAGCGCGCGCGCGGTGGCCGCGCTCTTCGTCGGACACGCGTCGCCCAAAAACGTCGACGTGACGTAATACTTCGTCGTGCCACCACGTGACCGAACGCGTTCGGCCCCGCGCTACGCGTGCGTGCGTACGGCGCGGACGATGACGACAACTTCTCGGGCTACTGCCAATTACCTAAATATCATTTCTGCTCAACTGATAATGAGCAAGACGACCGCAAAAACGAGCAGCACTCGTATTAAACACGACCAATAACTCGAGTCTCGGGGACTCCCGCGCGCGCGTCAAGCGTTTTAATTTATTTTTTCTCATTTGCGAGCCATTCTTTGCATTGAGTCGGGTTCCTCCTGGATGCCTGCGTGAAATACAGTCAAGTTTCGGGGGCTGTGGATGCCACTTCACCACTTTCCTTCGCCACGCCAGAGAGGGAGTAATGTCCTCTCAGTCGGCAGGCGGCGCGTTGCGCATTTCAGCGTGGAAATGCGCGCGTATTACAATTTGCGGTTGTAAATTTGAACCGTCGCAACTAATAAATTACCGGGCGACGCCGTCGACCACTAACTAAAATTAGCCCAAGCATTGGGTGCACTTCTGAAATATAAAAAGAGCAGTCGACCGAAGAAGCGCGCACGTCAGGCGATTGCGTTCCCGGAAAAACAAACAGCCAGAAGTCGAGGGAAAAATTACAATAAATCAATGGGAATCGCGTTTGGGCATATTTGCCCGCTTTTTTCGTCACGCTTCCGAAAATTTGTGCGTCGCTGTGTACGCCAATAAATAAAACGTGTCGCGTGCGATAAATCTCATCAGCGTTGATGCACCAATGATGCATGTTTGTAACCAATGAATGGAATATTGCGCTTTCGGTTAATCGTTTCTCCTGCGGTACCAATTTTAGAACGATTCCAATTGTCACTCATTCATTTTGTGGCCCCCATAAGTCTTACAATAAAAACACGCATGGCATTGATTGATTTGAGGTCTCAATTTGCTCTTTAGAAACGCGTAAAAAATAAACTGGGTGTTTATCTAATTGCTCATGGAGTGATCCGAATTGAGGGGATAAAAATCAAATTTAATAAATAGGTAAACTTTCGTTTTCACTCCCTGCGAATGCAGTGTGTTCACTCCGCAACGGTTGAGCGTACTCAGTTCTTCCATTATAGCTGCTAACACTCAATACCCCTTCGCGGTGCTAGTGTTTCTCTCTCGGGAAGAAGCGAACGAAATTATGTTTATAGTAACAGTTATGTTAAGGGCACACTTGTTGTGCGCCCGAACATTGGAGCTGACTCTCCGCGTGGAATCTCCGATGGTCGGGAATCCTCTTGTGGGAACCCGGCGTGTACGTTGTCCATTTCACTCACTCCGCGGTCGTGGATCTGCATGCGTTGCGCTCGCACCCGTTGCGGGCTCAGCGGGGCCATCAGCCGTTGAGACCAAGTTGGCGCGCGCGCGCGGCGTTTGAACGGAGAGCTCAAGAATCGAGTTTTAGTACTTCATAAACTAGAGGCGCGCACGCGAGCTTCCGAGGTTGAAATCTTAGGTTACAGAGGAGGGCTGTTATGGTGCCCGTAAAGACTGGTGATTTGATTTTATGTGTTTCGGTTAAATATCACTTTATCCACCGTGCGTTCCCCGCTGTACATGGCGCACGTGTATGTCGAGGAGCAGCAATCTACACTCGTAAAACGGTTTTACGTTTCATCGCGGTTACGCTTTTATTAGATCTATCAGGGACTCATCGATAATATTACCACTGCGCTCCTCTTTAACCTTGATTTAATCGCCCAATTCACACATTTACACTTTTGTTTTTTATGGCTCTATTTGTATTCTTGACAAATATTATTGGGACTCGCTACTTGTTTATTGCGTAGGTCCTTGAAACTTTCAAGGATTCTCAGGGCTTCTGGAAAATATGAAGGAGTAGTATTGAAAGCGGAGAGCCAGTTTTTGCAAATGCAGACTGAAAATGCAAGCCAATTGATGTGATAAACGCCTGGTGCGCACATAATTCAAAAGCTGCATTCGCTCGCGTGTATATGGGTTGCTGTGTCATTCGTGTGTTGGTATGCGGATGCATGGATCATTTTGGCGATGCGAGCGCAGCGGGTGCGATGTGCGCGAGCAAAACGCGGAAATCCTAACGCCCCATAATTCACGCCGAGGTATTTTGAGTAATTGTCTCGATGCACGCTCGAACGCATAAATAAAAACCAATCGCGCGCCTGCGCCATACTTCAATTAATCCGCGCATTAACAACCTATAGATCTTGCGTCCGAAATTTCGCGAGACCACCACTTGCGCTTCCGTTAAACAAATAACATGCGAAGGAAATGCGGGTGACTGTAAATTTAAGGCAGAGCTGGGTCACATGTAGAGTTCAATCGCAACCTGTGCATTTCCGAACCTCAAGAGAGTGCCGGATGCCCAAGGTGCATCGGCGCTGACACTTGGCCAATGTGCAGGGTTCGGATTTCGGGGTGCGCGCGCGAACGAAATGGGAGCATGGCTGGCTAGTAGTGCAATTGGGAGGAGACGAAGAGAACGCCAAACCGAACGAAAGTACGCGTAGTGTGTGCGTGTATGTGTGCGCGCGCGGCCAAACGAGCGAGAGAGATGCAACTTTTTGACAGAGACGAATGGGTTTCATTTCACGCGGAGGCCTCCCGCGCCCCGCTGCCGCGTCAGTCCCGCATGATTTACCGGGCTACAATGTGGTAACCCATGATTTATTGCTGCCGAATGGCGGGCCCGCGAGTGCGCTTCCATACCCCTAGTACCCATGGGCGGTTTTCTCTACACTTCTCACAATCTCTCCTCGCGCGCTGTTTGCGCGCGCGCACACAACATACAAACACTACACACAACGGGCGCTCGCGCAACTATTTGGATATTATCATTTTCGTTTTCAAACAACAACAACAACAACAACAACAGCAACTGAAGCCCCGGCTACAAAATGTTAAAGTCATGCGCACGTAATAATAATAACAACAAGCGACCAACAACAAGCAGGCGCAAAAAATACATGTAGAAAACAAAAAGTGTACAGCACCAGCACCAGCAGCAGCAGCAGCGTTACAGCGCGCTTGAATGTACTGACACGCTGACGGGCAAAAAGAAACGCGCGAGCTCGTTCGCATGGACAAAATGAAGCGCGAGCAAAGCGAAATGAATGTACGGCGAGCGTCGACGTGATGTTTTTCGCTGATCATTTGCCCGGTTTGCGTTCATATTTGTTGGTTTTCATGAAGCACTCGCCAAGCGCACGTTTGTTATTTATAACATGATAACTTGCAAATGTCCGCCGTATTCGCAATCTTTCAACGCGTGCGCGCGCGCATTGCAAAAAGGAGGAAACTAGCCCACAATTGCGTTCAGAGCTTTTACAACATTTTATTCGAAATTTGCCAGGGCACTTATGAATTAAAACCGCTCGAATGATAAATGGCGCGCGCATATTATGCACTAAATTCTGGCCAATTTTAATATGTAAGCGGGCGCAAATAAAACGAATTTTTCCGCCAGCTCAACAAAATTTCGATATTCGCATTCGTTTCACCCTCTTCGGAGCGGGAAAAAAGCCTAACCAAGCCGGAAAAAAGAAGATGAATTGCGCACCGCGTTCTGGCGAGTCTCGGCTCTCTTATAAAACACCACGCAATACTTTCTTCTTCTTATTCTTCATGTGCAAGATGGTGCCATGCTGGTTGCCGTCGATCGCTTCCTTCCTTCTTCTTTTTTGCCGCTCCACTCTTTACTCATTTCTATCGCAGAAATGCTGCTCAACTCGAGTGCGGATCACCCTCTGTCCAATTTCGCGCGTGTTGTTATTTCTTGGGTGAAATGGTGAAAACAAGAAGAATTGGTTGTGCAGCATGTTGGCGGAGAAAAAAAATGTAATATCTGCAAGCCGGACACGTGGGGCCTTCTGGAGCGAGGGCGAAGATTACATAACGTTTTCATGCCCGTCCAACTACGCCGACCGGCCATATTTTTTCCTCGCTGCCCCAGCGGCGGCGACTGCTGTTGCTGCTGCCTCCGCGCAATGCGTTATTGTGTATTCTACGTTACGATCGCGTGATATATTACAATATATTGCGTGTTGTAATCATACCACGATGCCCACGTGTGCGCGCGACTAAAATTTCGGTAACTTTCATCCGTGGACCTTGGCGTAGTACGTACGATGATAATTTATAACAAACTAGGATGCAATGACGTGCTTTTAATTTCGGACGGAAACTGCTTTGAGGATAAATGTTCGTTTAGCGATCAGCTCATTAAAATCTGCTCGCGTGGCCGTGAGCGCAACAAGCGTGAGCGGGCACCTCATATAGAATTAAGTTGTTAAATTCGTTTTGAAATTAGTGTGATCTTCGCCATCTCCAGTGGTGTTATTTTATGTTTTTATGCGCGGCTACAGCGCCTTTTTTGCGCGCACCAAAAACGCGCTGAATGAAGAATAGCCGAGTTAATTACAACGAGAACTCATCGCCGCTCGGCTGGGTGCGCAGCGCCAGCAGATAGACGGCCCCTCAATTAAAAATACATCGTTTATGCAAATGAACGGGAAATAATTAAAGCGCTCGGGCCGGCGCGCGAGCGCCCAACGCAGCACACACGTATGAAAATATTTATTATGTGTATGAGCAAGCACGTAAAAATGCAAAATGCGCACCGGCGCGCATACATTTCCCTCGAACGAGGTGCGAAAATATGATAGCTCCGCATGGATATTCCCTCATACTATTTCCGCTCTGCGCGTGCGCATATTTCACATTAGGGAGCATACGATCAAACTTTGCAAATATATTCGCATTCATCATATTCACGTGCTCCGCTGATGTGTGCCTTTCAACAATTACTTTTTTGCGATACTTTTGCGCAAAGAATAAGAACGAAGAAGCATTGCCGGGTTCATTTCCTCGTTGCCGGCGATAGAGTATGCGAATGTATCGACGATAAATCTTGATTCTGGCAAACGTGTCAATAACATTCCTGAATAAGGGCTATAAATAAAATGGGGTGGTTCTCTAGGCCGGGTTCACCCCTGTGCACGTCTGCACACACGCACACATGAGCGCCAGCTACCACTTTTCTGCCTTTCTGCATTTCCACTTGATCCCTGGATACTACATGCGTTCCCGGAGAGCTATTGAGTATCAGCATCCAACAACTTGGCGCTCGCGAGGGGCGGAAGAGGAGGGTGACCTTCATATAATATTTTTTCTTGGTAGGCGCGTGCGCGCATCCCGTTTTTCGTGGGGGGATCATTCATATATCACGCATGCCGAAAGTGGACTGCGCCCGGTAGTTGAGGGCGCGTTTCAGATTCCGACGTATTTAAATCCGGCTTCCCAATATACTACCACGCTTCACGCTTTGCCCCTTTTCCGCGATGCGCGCAGTCGAACCGATAAGGATTTATCACCCACCCTGCTTTCATTCGCGACCATTACTTATACTTATATTTAGATTTAGACATAATCGCCAAACAAACAGGGCGCATTTACATTTTAAAATGAATTTAAAGTTGGCTGCCCTTCGATAAAAACGCGCTTTCGATTTATGTGCGCGCATCGTGCGCGAACAAAAGAAATTATAAAGGAGTTTATCTCCTTGTCAGCGCTCAAGACAGTCGACAAGAAGGCGCAACTTGCTACACACGGCCATACGACTGGACATGCGTGTGTGCACCTTCTTCAGCGTGTGGCGTGCGATGATTGTGATTGTGACGCGGCCGCTTTATTTTTAGATTTACGATGTCGCCCTCCTAGAAGACATTGAATTCGTATATTTTGCATTCGGCCATCGTCGACGAAATACGCGGCTCATTAAATAATCAATTTCGACGCTTTCAATCGATTGTGTCGTTAATTGTACGTGTGAGAAAATAAATTTTTATGCTTTATCACCTCGCGCGATTCGGGTGGCTTTTAATCGCACGCGTTACGTTTTCCGAATGTACGTATTATGCTAATGGCTATTTTGTTCTGTCGCACGCAGAGTCCTTAGCTTCATTGCCGTCCAATTTTTTCAACAACAACTCCTTTGCGTCCGCAATGTTTTCGAAAGCGTTTAACAGCTTTCGTCGTCTGCGCCAACATAAATTCTCCCACATTCAATCGCATTTTAATGCGCGCCGGAGACTGCTTGTACGATGCGATGTCGCGTCGCGCAAACTTGTAAGTGTTTGACGAAAATGTTTTTCCAAATCGCATTAAGCACACGGCGAATCGCATATTCGAATGTCTTAAATTTCAAGCAAGCGGCCTTATGCATTTGCAGGCAATATGCGCTTTTTTTCCTAATTCCGACACTTGATTACATTGAGTAATATTGCGCGATGGATGGCTAACAAGCCGCGTGTGTTGGCTGGCTGGCTGCGCGCGAACAACAAACGAGTAACTTGAGTTAGGAACGCAGTTGAAAGTTTAAACTTTTGATTATAAATTATACGCTTTACGCTGCGGCGTTCGTATGTAGGTGCAATTAATACACGTCAAGTGGGACCTCGTTAATTACAAATTTGACAGCTTTTTAGAATCCTAGCTGACGTGCGCACACACTCTTTAATTAAATACGCATGCGGAAGAAAAAATTGCGCGTTTAATGAGCGAGCCACGCAATTTGTTAACCTTTATAATATTTGCATTTGTTTCGCAATTTTCCACCTCGCATCTGATAGTTTCCAACTTGGAGTGTGCGCGAGCGCTTTCTTCGAGAAAACTTGGACTCCGGTGGCGGCACTGGTGGTGGTAGTGGTGGTAGTCGTCCAATTCTGTTCTCGTGGAGATATTGCAACCAGGCCGGGCATAAATTTTCAGCCAGACTTCATTTCGGAGCCGGAGCGGACCCGTTTATCTTGCACACAATAACTCACCGAGCTGTCCGTTTTCTTTTTTGTTTTTGCCTTCGTTTTCGCCTGGCGTTTTTCCTTCGCGCGCGCGTCGCGACGCCGTCCTTGTCCGCCTCCAGCGCGTGCACACCATGCCTCTTGGGCGTCCACGTTTCACTATTTTTTCCTGGCATGTTCTGCGCCTTTGTCTACCAGGCGTGCACTTGTGATATCATGCAATTTTTTCTTGTTTCTGACGCGCGCGCTGTTTCGCCCTTATATTTTTTCCTCGAAGAAAACTAGGAAGCAGAGGACGAGTGGATGGGGTGCGCATGAAACAATCCAATAGGAAAATCGGCTCTACAGAATGCGATATGAATTATGGCGTAGGAAGTTCTTATCCCCGATCGAATATCACATTTTCATCCCTCGGCGGGGCGTCTAATCGCTTTTGTTAAATTCAATCGCATCCCGATAGAGGAAACATTGATGAGGTGTGTGATAACTTTATTGCTGTCCAGAAACGTGGAAGACGCATCTAATGGCCGTGATGTGATTTTTATAAGGTGCTAGATGCGTCCGAATATCGGCGAATAGTGGCGTCATTTCCGGTCGAATTGCCGACGCGAAATTCGCCGCTAAAAATTTCGAACACAATCTTTCCATTTGTCTTCGTGCGCTTCTCGGTGGCGCGCCCATAAATTTCCCCCCTTCGGTGCAATCCCTCACGTACATGGCCGCTGCCATCCATCGTCGGGGGCAGCAGCAGCAGTAGCAGCAGGAGCGGCACCAACCCCCCTGCAAGAAGAGAAGAAGAAGTACAAGAGGAAGAAGCGCGCATACACTATTCCATACACATGGCATCTGCTCATATTGCACCCGCAATTCCTCATCCTTCGCGTTCTTCATCTTTCACCGATGCGTTCGTGGGTGCTTTGCGTGCCACCCCCCCGAACCGAAGGGGATGATTTCATTCCATGTTGGCATGCACCCTCGTTTGGCGGTTGGAATTGCAGAAATTAATTCCACGTTGATACCAATACGGCACGCACACATAATTCGAATTTAATTAGGCGGTGTCATTAAGGGACGCGCACCATAAATGACTTTCCCAGTCGCGACGTGTGTGTGGCTCAGGCATTCTTTGCATTTGCGCTCGCATAGCACCTTCGCCGTGCCTTATTTGTAGTCAGCAGGGGCAAATTAAGACATTTAGTGTCCAATTATGGTCATTGCATGCGCGCACTGCGAGCGGACGAGACAAGAGGTGGTATGCTGATTCCCACGTTTGCGTACGTTCGCCAACGTGAAATCGATAACGAAAAATAGCCGCGCGCCTAATTTAGTTATTTAATTGCGATCCGTGGAGCGACACACATTTACACGTGCACCACCAGCAGCAGTAGCAGCAATTGCAGTGCAATGTGAGACGAATGCACAAAGGAAACGGGTTCTGACGTGGTGCACTTGTGATGATGTTGGAAGCCACACGTCGCTGCACGCAAACGGCTGATACAACATTAGCCAGGTATCGCGCACATTCCGCAATGTTTCGTATCAAACACGCGCATTTTTCGCATTCTGGCATTACGACGAGCTCTCGCACACGTTGCGAGCGTGCAATAAACATCAAAGTGTTTCATTGGCGTAATAGTTTTCTATGCGGGGAATTTCCACTTGGAATTTCTTTCGTTCCTGCATAATGCCAACTTTATCAACTTTTGGACATCTGCACTACACGCAGACACAGGTAGTGTGCCGGGAAAAGTGCAAAGTTGGTCGCGAGCGCTGTTGTTAGCAAGAATTTTCCATTTCCCGGGAAACTATGTGGCGAACGCGAAGAAAGAAGATTTTGAGCTGAAGAAGTAGCAAATTGAGCGCTGCGAACATGAGAAGTGCGCGAAAGTTACATTTACGACACATAATAATGTTGTCTACTTGTGTTACTTGCGTGCATGTTTATGCAATACACTAAACTACTTGGTGTTTCGTGCAAGCCCCGCTAATATTTCAAGACGCGTTATCTTCAAGTAAATTTAATTAACGCTTAAATGCTAAAAATGAAATGGCATGCGTGGTTTTTTATTCGTGCATTGTATTTAAATTCGGCTGAAAGCCATAGTTATTTGATTAAATCAAGAAAAACATTGTAAGACTTGGTACAAGTACGAATACATCAACGTTAGTCACACCACTTGCACGGTAGAATTGTGGAATTCGCATCTCCGCAAGGACGACACAGCGTGGTAGGGCCACCCTTTTCTGCGACAAGTTTGCAAATTGTAGATTTCTAGAGTACATTCTCGAATAAGTCGAGTCGAAAGCGCGCGCATTCCATCAGCAGTAGCGGCGCGGGTGAGAGAATGTTTCTTCCGCATGTGTCAACGTGCTGGAAAGCGTAGAAAGCACGTGCCCGCGATGCGCCATTAAAGGCCTGCGAAATATGCCCAACAACTTCCCAAACAGGAATTTACTCTACATCACACTTAATGCAGCCATTAACAGCAAAAATCATTTAACATTGTAGGCGGCGTAGTTAATTATTAAACAAACGAAATTGCAGAATGTGGTGAAGCACTCGCTCAGTTTTTGGTTTTTCGTCCTAAATTACTCGAAGGCGACATGAACATGTCGCATGCGACTTCTTGTTGCGCTAATAAATGAGCGACGAATGTATCTGGCTTATTGAATATTTATATGCGAGAGTGTGCATTCGCTGAATGCAGCGGGAGCACGTTTCTGTAATTTTCGGTGTAATTCAGGCAAGCGATGCGTGTAAGTGAGTTGAATTAAGTAATTGGCCGTTTTATGGATGGTATTAGGAAGAGTGCCAGCCGCCGTCACCGCAACCGCCGTCCCCGGTTCGTATAAAAGAGCGTGAGCGCGAGCGCGGATGAAGAAGAGAAGGCGGCTGTTGGATGACCTTTGCTACAACAAATCAGCGCCGACTGATCGTATGTACGATGGTCATCATTGAGGCCCTAGTGGCGAGGGTTTTGTCCGAGTGGAAAATTAATCCGGTCATAATTCAATGAACCAAAACGTGCAACGAACATTTTTGTTCTCTTGTCTAATGATATTAACACGGGCGATAATTTACGAATTTAAATGCTCGTGCATTGCATTTAGTGTATGCATGCAATTCATAAAATAGCAAGCAATGACCATTTTAAATATGTACATAAAATTTGAGTTTAAACTTTGCAAAGTACGCTCGCAGAATGAATTAGGACGCGTACATTTATATAGATACTTATGTAAGTAATCGAATGAATTTTCTTTGCAAACTACGACTTGAGAAAAATAGCAGAATACCTTTTGCCAACTTCTTCGTCTCGCAATGTATGTATAAGCCAATAGATCAATGCTGTGGGTGCTGCTTCTCCTAATGTTCGTCCTATTCGCTTCTTCCCCGAGTATTTCAAAGGCGGCGGCGGCGGCGGAAGGGCGGCGGACGACGAGTTATTTCCAATAATCCTCTTTTCGTTTAATTTATTAGCTAATTTATTGCCATTCCTTATTTCTTCTTCGCATCCTCCATGCGCGCGCGCCACCTACACACACAGACAGTTCTTTAGCTCACATAATTTAAATGGCTGTAATTGAACTACTTTTCCGGAAACCGGATATAAAACATAATGAATTAAATACGATCAATTCGTACAATACATCTTCTTTTCGAGCGTAATTAGATCTGCCAATATCGCTCCGTGCATGTGGAGAAGTCGTTCGCTGCAATATTTCTTGAAATTGCTGGATTTAGGTTGACGTTCGTGCGCTATGAGTCCTCACGTCCTTTGCATGCTAAATAGTCGAAGGAGACTATGCGCAGAAAGAATGTGCGAGTAGTGTATGTGTGGCGGAGGCAGCACACCAGCACTCTCAAGAAGTCTGCATGCAGCGCTGGAAAAGTTTGCGCGCTGGAGAATTATGATGGCCGGCGAAATTGCCTCCGGAATATCAACTAACTTCCTTATCATAAAGGAGGAATTAAGATGAACGACGTTCGGAACATTGTTGAAATATTTATCAATGCGTGCTAGCGCTGGCTGTGTGCTGTGCTGGTAAAGAAGCACCATCAGTTCTCATTCGTTTCATTCATAAATTCGCAACGATGCGCACATGTTCACTCAGTCCACAGACAGACACACGCACGTACGCAGACAGCGAATAACAATAACAAAAGACCAGTTGCGTTTATTTTAAAGTTTTTAATTCTTTATCATTTCGAAATAAATTACAGTCACACAGACGACAGTGAGAAAAGTAGTGAGGAATAAGAGAAACGCCTATATTACACACTGAAGGAGAAGTTTTTGTTTTCCATTCGCTTCGTCATTTTGAGCAACAAATAAGCAACAAAACTTGTGTATATATATAAAAATAATAATAATACATCATAATAGATAATAATAATAATAATTCAAGAACAAACAAACAATAAAATATACCTACTAATCGCAGTATAGTATATACTCTATATCCTTAACTATTATTGGAAATATTACAATAGGTTGCTTTTTTCTTGTGTTTATTTTAATTTAATAATAGTTACACATTCATTGCTATCCGTTCGATTTCATCATTCACATTGCGCATTCATTCCTTCGGATCAGAATCTTGTTGAATTTGCGATAGTTACACATTTCTGAGTGGGTGTGTTTTATGTTGTGTGTATGCGTGTGTGTGATTCTCATAATTGAATTAATTAAATATATATTTACAAGTTGCATTCGCATCGCACACATTATACAATAATTACGTATATTGTTGAATACTTAGTTTACGTTTTGCAAAATCAATCAATCAATACAGTGAGAAGGAGCTATGTAGTTTAAAGCCCATTCTTATCCAACATACGTTTAAGTTTTGGAGAGCAAGGTACAGAGTTCCTCTGCTTCACATTCGCGCATCCATACACAGATAAGAATTTTAATTAGTATTTTTGTTTAATGATGGTTTCTCATTTTGCATTGCACTTTAGCATTTAACCATCTCTATGAATGCATAAGTTAGTTAAGTACAATATTGTTTTAGCGTTTAGGTAGAGGCTATGTGTATTTTTGCTCCAACATTTCATCATTATCATCTTCTTCTTCTTCATTTATAGTTAAAAACGTATACAATTTGTTGTACTTTAGTTCGTTTGCCGTGCTATCGACGTTCACAATATAAAATAAAATTCAGCGTTAACAAACAAAAAATATAAACATATTCAATATAAAAAAACTAAGACGTATACATTGCGAATTAAAATTCTGGTTTACATGCAATTATTTTCTTCGTGTACGTGACGAAAAGAATAAGAGATCCATAGACTTGTGTGTGCTTGAAACACACGTTCACTTTTCGCGCGCGCGCTTCGCTTGCTTACTTATGTACAAAAGTTACTTAAATAATTAATGCATTAATTAACCTTTTAAAATCTAAACGAAAATATTTACGATTCAGTCCCAGCATGTTTTCATTTTATCTGCAGCTTTGATGTTCTTAATTATATTCAATCTATTTGCAAAGTCAGCAGAGCTATTTTGCTCGATAGTATATTTTACTTAATTCAATATTCATATAGGTAATCCATTATACCTAGATATATTTTGCACATTTGACTTAATACAATAGCAATAGTAACGTATAATTTTTAGTATTTATATAAATATTACAGTTAAAGTACCTAAAATACATTTCATACCAGTGTGGATGATACACCAAGATGATGATTAAGTTTACTTACATCTTACATAAATAGGAGTATTTCAGTTTCTTTTTCATTTCTTCAATTTGTTTTAATAACTCTGCAATATTACGTATATCGTTCCACGTTACCGTGCCTTAAATCTTATGTAGTTTTGCTTTAGTTTACGTTTATAATTTAGGTATATATCTGGCAATCTTTGAAGAGGTTCTCTCAATTCCAAAATGAAATTTTTGACTTTATGGCACACAGTTGCACACAGTTCGAGTATGAAACTGTGTTTTAAGTTTTAGTATGTACAATAATTCTCAAGATACAAGAGGAAAACACATGCCAATTCGCAAAATAATATCTTCTTTTTTCTTATTCATTTAATTACGTATTTAATTCTCACTCATGGCATGAAATGACATGACATTAATATGTATATTTTAATATATTTATTTATATAAATATGAAATACTTTGGATTACTAATTATTCATCATCAATATTGTTCGTTAAATTTTATCTCGATCATATATGCCAAATTGATGGTGATTTTGGCCGAGATTTGTTTACACATTCATATATAATATAACTTATCGTAGTATTTTGCTCATTTTTATACACCTACATTTAAAGAGTATACACAAATTATTTCACAAGTTGGGTCCATGTTTTGGCGTAGTACGTATATGAGTTTTGTTTTGCAAGTAGCCAGGCCGGTTGTTCAATTGCTGCGCTCCATTGGAATTTGCTCGATGGTTCTCCCAGAGAGAATCGCTGAAGTGTGCAGCAGATGTAGCACTGGCTGCTCGTTCGATGTTGAACAAATTAATAGGAAATCAAGTTGCCGATTTTGAATTCATCTATAATGTGTTACTTAGTAACAAATCGACGAGGGTTTTTCTTGTACTAGATCTGAAACAAAATAAACCAATTAATTTCCTTGCTTTCATTCATCAATAATTGTTATGGGGTGAGTACTTTAAAAGTTGGACTTTCTACGCTATTGACGTTTATTGGTAACACACACAATATTCTTTTGGTATATACGAGTTGTTGCTGTTGCGCAGATTTACGATTATTGTATCCATGCCATATCTCTTCAGATTTGCGCATGTCGCGCGCGCTCTCTTCGAGTGTTGTTGAACGAGCCAAAAAGCGTCGCGACGCGCGGCGTCTTCAACGTATTGCTTACATCCGCGTCTTTGCTTCTTGCCATCTCGCTAGTCGGTTCGAATATGCCATCCGCGCACCAAATGGCAGCGATATTTATCCAGACATACATAATTTGCTTGGCTCTATGAAATTTGTCGCGCCATTTAACTTTCCCCGCGCTCTGCACGCTGTACTTGTGCAAACAAAATACATAAATATATGGCGAGCGTGTGCATCGGTTATTTTTTATTCGCGCAGCTATCGCGTCTCGGCGTAAATCATCGAAAAATCTCTTCCGACTGCGGCGGCGGCCGCGCACGAGAGAGGCTAAACAAAAATTTCCTCACATATTATCAAATTTACATGCATATGGCGGCGGCAAACAACGCACAAATTATTCGTCGCCCCGGCGAAGTGCTGAATGAAGATAAATGGTGGCGAGCGCGAGCGCGCGATAAAACGCCAAGTGTGGGGCGGCGAAAAAAGAGCGCTCGACGGCGCAAAGATAAACCATAATTAGTCCCGGTGTCATTTACACTTGTTATTTAAATTTAAAGTGGCGCAGCAACCGTTGCTGTTTCGCATATGCGCATTTATACCAACGTATTTTTATTCCTACTACTGCCCGTTCTTTTCGGGAGGCGGCAGATGCAACCGCCGCCATCCAGCATCGCAATGTCACCCTCCACCGTCGTTATATTAGCATAAACGGCCGACGGCGAAGTAAATACATATTTATTGTTACGATATAAATAAATCAACGCGTTGCCTATTTTTAAGATTACTCGCAATATATTTTATCCCGTGTAGTATTGATACGTGATATTAATTAGAGTAGAGTAGAGTAGAATGTGGAATATGTATGTAGTAGGTATGCGTAGGCATTAAATTTGCATTTGGAGCACAATGGCAGTGCAACAAATATGTTTGCAGACGAAGATGTATGCCTCGCATCCCTGCGCGACTTGGCAAACTGATTAATCGAATTGTTATGTGCGCACGCCGAAAATGCAAAGACAATAATTCATCAGCGCGTGCGTTAATCATACTTCAGCGATGCATGCAATGTTTTAGTATCGATACACCATACGCCTTAATGCCCGAGAAATGTGCACCGGCATTGAGCGGCAATTCGCGTTCGGTTGCGTTGTTTTGCTCACCGAGGCGTGCACATGCATTGCTGCCTCACGTCCCGTGCGTCGTCGTCGTTCAGCGTATGCCGTGCAGGCACAGGCAAATTCAACTATCGCAAATTGATTTACGAGCAGTCGGTAGTCATCGGCAATTGATTTGCATTAACATTATGTAAACTCGTTCGGAATCGCATAATTCAATTCATTTCATGTGTCGCCCATTGAGATTCGGGCGAGTAGGATATTTTTTGCGCGTAGCGCAAGAAACGATTTATTTCCAATATTTGAGTCATGCTTAATTAATGTGCGTTTAATACGTGTACACGCCCAATCGTTTATTTATTGGACGGAAAATATTGCTCAATTCACATGCAGCGATTTTTGCGCGCGTACAGTTATTCGAAATTGTGCGGCAAAATATTGGCAAGTCAAGTGTAATATTTTGAGACTGCCACGTGGGGCAGGCAACGGGGTGCGTGGATAGGAAAGCGCTCAAGAACTGTGGAACACCTGGACCACGCCGTATATCATCCTGGGAAAGACATGAGTAATTGCACGGTAGCTATACGCAATTTGCGCGCTGCAGCACGCGAAAAAGACGAGAAGGGCGGCTGCAGACACCACGCCCGAAGAAATTAGAATATTTCTAGTCTAGCTTAGCATTTTTTTTCTTACGGCGAGGGTGAATCGGAAATCGAGACCTGCCTCAATGCGAATTTAAATTTCAAATTGTTTGCGATAGAAGGGCGTGATTGCCATTCTCAAGTTAGCATACTACGCATGTCATAAAGCGCAAAAAAATTTCCATTTCGAGGAGCACTTGAAAAACGAGCACAAATCTCTGTCCGCAACACTTCCTCGAATTTTCTTTAAACTACTCGTTCCTTATCGAGCGCCGGCAATCTATATTTGGGGACGCACTTCGTCTTCGTACACCCCCGAAACTAAAGTCTGCTCTTTTTTCTTGACACCACGAAAGAAAACGCTTTTTCTTGTTGCTCGCTGGCGCGGCGTTCGTTGTTGTTACAGCGCATTGGTGGGGTTCTTTACGAAGATCCCCGGCGTAACCGCCACGCGGGCGGCAATCCTTCACGTCGAGAAGACATAAAACTCGTTGCTATGGAGATAAATCTCCCATCTTCCCCATTCGTAATTGGCTCTCTTTTCGTTTACGTTTAATTTCGTGTTAATTCCCCACTCATTAAATCCACCACCTCACAACGTGCGGCAGTTTAAATACGCGATAGAAACACATTTTTCTTTAGGAAAAACCCTTTTTCCCCTCCTTATTCGCGCCGGAAAAATTAGTGTTTTTCTAATGTTACACTAATATACCATTTTCCGTACAGTGTGCACTATAAATTTTTGCGCGCGCATTCCATCATAGCAATTAATTTATAATGAAAAGTCCAAGGTGAAGCAGCCGGGAAAATTGTTTCCACGTGCTTACACCGTGGAGGCGCGCGGAAAACAGGAAATAAATAATAGGTAAACTAAACGTATGTAAATTGTATCCTATCCTCAATCCCGAGATTAAATTCCCTTCACGATAGCGCGAATCCCATTTATTCTGGCCGGTCCGTGCGCACACATGTTATATGAGTCGGCGAAGAGAGAAGAGCGGTGGCGGTGTCGGTGGCAGCAGCGGCGGCGGCGGCGCGTCCGTGAGGTCTCACCCTCAAGATGGATCGCCTGGCTTCTCCGCAGTATACTTTCAAATTAGTATTATTGTACTACCCACTACGCCTTCTTCTTGAACATCACCGCGTGCGTCGCCGCCGCCACACACCCGAAGCACCTTGCGTGCACACAAAATTAGTTTTCGGAAAAGGAGAAATATAATAGCATTTTCAAAATAACCTCGATTCAGAGAAAAGGCCTCGAGAATTTCTCCGACAAGACGTGTCATAAAGGAATTTTTATGATTCTAACGGTGTCTTTTTTACGATTATCACAAAACTAGATTTTCATGAAGGTCATACTTTATGGATTTATGCTTCATGCAGGTACAAAAAGTGCTGTTGCATGTAAAAATTTCGCATCGAGTCATTGCGGCTCTTATGCATATAGCAGTTTTGTGCGCAATAAGTCAAAACGCACCATCTGCAGTTCGCGCCGAAGAAAAACTGCTCGCGAACTAATCTAATTGCCTTCGTACACAAGCGGCGGCGCGTGGTGCATTAACCGGGGCACTTTTCTCCCCGTTTTCTCCGCTTTTTACACCGGGGGGCGGCTGTGTGTGTGAGGAAGTGGCTGTGCACGGCTCATGCAAATGCGTGCAAAGACACGACCGCAAGATGCGGGCCGCAGTGAGGACGAATAGAGACATCTTGCGGTTCGCGGAATACGATGCCATAAAGCAAACCGGGCGAAGACATAAATCGCATCGCGAACAGCAGCAGCCAGCGCGCGCTCGTAAGGAGAAGAGGCAGGCGAGCAAGCAAGCTCTTCTTCGTACAAATTCTCAATTAGTCGCTGGCTACGTGCGGCGCGCATCCCGCGGCTTCTTTATTAAACAGTAAATACCGGGTGCGTAAATTATCGGCGCATGTAGTCTACCGACGAGGAGTCATACGCACACAGGCCGAAGAGTTATGTGCGTTGTGAGTAACATTACCTTGGCGCGTATCGTCTGTAACGAATACAAATACGCAATAAAATCATATTTAGGAAGATGTATGTTAATTAGCGTAGAATTTGCGCGACGTAATTAATCGGTGCAATTAGACGGAACAATGCGATACAAATCTTCAACTTAATAGGATTATATGCGGAAAAAAGTTGCGCGAGTAAACAAGCGCGCCATTCACCTCGCAATAAAGTCATCGGTGCGCAAACATATCACGCATCTTTATCTTAATTGGTTCTGATAGGGATTATAGGGATGCGCGGCCATTAATTAAAACCGAAAAATCAAAGCAAGAAACTGCATGTGCGTGTGTGTGTGTGTGTGTGCTGCGCCAAATACATTTGTTGTTGAGCGAATATGTTTGCAAAGTTGGATTACGTACGTAGCAGTCAGACTGTCGTCGAAACGACAGAAAACGATGGACGCGTCCCCATCGTGAGCGCGCGTATTGCTTATCGCCATCAAGGATCTGACTGAGTGCTGCGCTCGGCGAACGGGAGAAGAACGACGCGGACGTTTAGAGTAAAGTTTTACAAAGTCACTCTGTTATGGGGACATCTCCATCGCGCTACGGACAGGAGATAACCGTGGAAAGCTATTGCCAGAGTTTTACACATGACTCGCTGAACTATGTCCGCGCGCAAGCAATTAAAATAAATTCACATGAGGGTTATTTTATTCAGAATATGCCGTGCAATTTTAATTCGGGCGTTGATGGCTATCTGTAAATGGGGGCACGAATTTGTTAATTAGAGCACGATCCATAAAGTCACGATTTTTGCGCACAAGGTGCGTCTGACGTTTAAAGTTGCATTATGAGCTTTCCGCCAAACGACAGGCAACAAAAAAGCAGAACGCCACATTCGAATATATTTTCTATATGCGCTCTATTTCCACCCGTTTGTCGCAATCAACATCCGGTTTTCCAGCGAGAATTTGTTGCGCGCGCTATCAGCACACGAAGAGATGCAAAGGCTAGCAAAAGCACGCTTGCAATACAATTCATGTTGCGCATATATTTGTGCGAAAGAGAACGATTCGCTGATTCGCTGCGAACCGGAGAGGACATTTGCTATTTTGTTTGCGCTCGGTGCCTCATCGCCGAAGCCGGAAAGGCAAGAAATTTACTTACTATGCATCTCTTCGTCGACTTTCTGCGCTCGCTTTTGCGCGAAAAGAATTCCAGCGTTTTTGCGTCGCGCGCGACAGTAAAACGGACGTGGAGTCCATGAGGCAGACAATATTCGGGACTTGTGCGGCGCGCCAGGCCCAATCTTGATCTATTTGTTTTGTGATCCTCGCCGGCGGTGTGCCGCCCCCACCCGCGTAGAAGCTACCCTCTGGTTTCTTATCGCCGGCGTACACTTCTCTCCCAAGTTGCGCCCAATAAAAGTTACTGGCAGCGCGCTCGAGACAAGCGCCACCATATCATCCGCAGCACGATAGGGATGTCGCATGCGGGAAACGAGAAGGACGCGCTCGATCCTCGCCCCCGTGAAAGGTGAGATCATGCGAAGCGGATTCCATGGCGCTGAAGAAGGATTTATGGGAGCACTCGAAATTATATTTCAAGGTATAATAATGCATCAAATTCGGTTAGATGTATGGCAAATATAAATCCCGAATTAAATATTGGAATGGGAAGAATGAGTAGAAAGCATGCGGGGTGCATTCACTGCTAGGATACGCGGAAATACAATTGAAGGATGGCCTTTTTATACTGGGTCTTGGACCTTGTTTTCCCTTCTAAAATTAAAAAGTCCCTTTTAGAAAAATTAATTAACCATTGCTTAAAAATCGTCAAAATTCTTCGGGATGGGGTTGTTTAGAATTTGGGTAGCTTAAGGAGAGAAGGGATAGTTTAGGCTTTTCTTGAGTCATCCAGTAGGACGTTGAGGACGGAATGAGGTGCAGTATAAGAGTATGGTTCTCCGCGAGTGTTCGCGTTACGATATATTGGGCTGCGAACGTCGGCCGACGCGGCATTACTCAACTGTAAGCCGGAACAATCCCCCAATTTATCCGAGGTTGGCGCGTACGCGCGTGCATTGCGAAAGGTACAGCGGCGAGGCAGGCACGCGGGCAGTACGGGGGCGGCGGCAGAAGCGCATGCAGCGGTGGCGGCAGCAGGAGAGGACGACGGATCTCATTGGGATTTGATGAAACTCGGGAGCGCGCAAACCCGCTAATCCGACCGGTTAACTAGCTTTGCAAAATAGATACGCAATCCAAAAAGTTTAATTTACACACCGAGGCGCGCGCCGAAACACTGCCGGCCATGCGCAGATTGTGCGGATGCCTGCAGTGCAACGATACAACACAGGCCGCGGCATACGCGCTCAAACATCGTAAATCAAACCATAATTTATTGGAATTCAAATAAAGTGCTGCGAGTAGATACGCAAGCCGAAGCAACAGTAGTAGCAGCACGAGTCAGGCCGATTCGTGCCTGATTGATCGGCGCGCACGCCACTCGAGAAATTTAGCAAAATAATTCGGGACGCGTAGTCATTCATGCTGGAAGCCTCCACACCAAATCGATCCATCGGGAAATAAGTTTTTCAATACGCGACGTGCTCGTCGAAGACGTATCGCGGCAAATGCGAGAAGAAACTTGAGAAGGGCGAATTGAAAAAGTTATCGCCCAATATAGCAACAACAACAACAAGAGCAACAAAAAAGCGTGGAGACGGATCTAAAGAAGTCGCGCTGCTGCAGTTTCGTATTTATTGAGTTTGGAGTTTGTTCCGAAAACTGCTGGGTGCACGAAAGTCTCATACAAACCATTTCAAAAATTTCTGAATGCCCAAAATCTTTTTACGCAGCGACACGTCAAGGTTGTGCAATTATCGCAATTAAGGTAGTACCGTAAGGCCTTGACCAGCAATGCGCAATATTTTCGAAGGTAATTTGAAGTATTTGCTCGGCACATTCGAATTTCCCATTCTGTTCGCACGCGCTGTGGAGCAGTTGCAAACTGATCGCGAGTTGTGAACGACATCGCGCGTTGTTAGAATACTATATAGAGATAACGAGACGGATGTCTCTAGTGCTCTCCTGCCACCGCCAACGAACGCACTTGTCATGTATGTGCACGACGACGGCGGCGGCGGCGGCAGCGACAGAGGAAGTTGGTAGGAGGAGAAGTTCTGGTTAGTCTTTTGCGATATGTGCGCGGATAGTGTATGCGGGTCGCGTTGTGTAGATATTGGCAGTGGCGGCGTGGCGGCGGCGGCTGCGACAGAACGGCGACGGCCGTCACATTGCTCATTCTTCGCGCACTCAGCACATTTTAAAATGTATCAACCCCACTATAAAATTACAATAACTTACCGTCGCTGGGGCGCGCACCACGAGGCGACTTTAGGATTTTCTCTCGAAACCGTTTTATATCAAAAACTGCCACTGACGTATTTTTATATTAAAGCAGGCCATTTTATCATTTTTGATTTGTAAGCCGTGGCGCACATGACGATCGAGTGCATGTCTGGATCAAATAAAAATCTAATTGGTTTCTTTTTTGTCAGGAGAATATCGCAACAACAGGCGCAACATCAGCAACAAATTTTCCTTTCTATTCGCGCAAGATTTAAGCGCACGGCGAAAAGAAGCAGATGCTCATTTGCTCAACACGCTCTTTTCGGGCGTCATAATTGTGATTTAGGTGCACGCAAAACGGCTCTCCCTCAAGGAGCTGGAATTACGCGCAAATTCCTTGTTGTTGTTGTCGGGATGAGCAATGTCCACGTAACATGATAACGCGCTTTAGGCAGAGATATGAATAAACAAGCGAAGCGGGGCGTGGGAAGCGAGAGAGGGAGGATAAAAATTTGCGGTTGCGTTAACAAGTTTTATTTGGCGTGCGCCCATCATTTGTTATCCATCGGTTGAGTTGGTTCCCGGCGGTGCGGGATAACAAATATATTTTGATATTTAAATATGGGTTAGATGCAAGGAAGCAGCCATGCCATATAGGAAATCATTATCATTGCAGACAGATAAACAAACGTATCGCGTTTCGCCAAACGGAAGTCATCCCAGGATGATTCATGCATGCGGATTTATTATATTGGGAGAGATGCGCGCAAAGCTGACTGCGCTGCGTTTTCAAACTTGGAACTCAGTTGCAAGCGCACAAAACGAGCAAGCAGACAGACACCGACTTTTGCGCGCTTATAACTTACGATGCACAAGACGATGCGATGTGTGCACATTCAAGTTTTAACCCATTGAGCAAACAACGAAAAAATTTGAATACGAGACGAAATCTGCTTGTCACACATTGCAGCAGGGAGAAATGAACGCAAAAATATTTGCGCGATTTATTGTCCTCGAAAAGTACACAATAAAAAAGATAGAGCACAAATTTAGATAATGCGTATATATTTTTCGGCGTAGACGTATAAATCAGTGCGGATGCGCACTCGAAGCCAATGGCAAAAGAACGGAAGGTTCCGGAGAGAAGAGCCAGAGGCTTGAGGAGATTCTCCCAACTTCGCATACAAATCATACAAATGGTTTTCGGCATATCGCAATAATACAAATTTACTAATGTAAAAATCATGAGGGATACATTTATTTATGATTTCTCCACCCTGCAAGCGCAATATTCGGAATTTAAAATTCACTCCAGCAAGTTGAAACTTCTTCTTCTTCTTCGTGCCTCCCTCATCAATAGAAATGCAATAAGTTATTGGAATACTTTGTAGTAAATAATGAGTTCATGTTCCTTAATGATGACAAAATTGCTTTCCTTTGTCGGGCGCAATGCGCTCTCCCTCATTTAGCGGTAGTGTTAAGTGCCAGGAGAGAATTACTGCATATTAATCTGGTTCGTGTTGCGCGGGGGCAATTCATTTCAATTAAATCTGAGAAATGCATGCGCCAACTAATCAGCCACACAACGCAGACAAAAGTTTGGAAAATGTGCGAAATGCAGCATGCAAACATGAATAATGACTGATTAAAAGCGTAATAAACACGTGTAGAGCAATGCGGTCGAGTCGAGTGCATGCAGCGCAACAAACACACGTATGTCGCTGTTGTAATTAAACAAATCGAGAATCATAAAGTGCACTTTGTTATAAATTAATTTGCGCTTCGCGAGAGTAGTGAGATTTCAGCGTTGGCGGCGGCGGCGGCGGCGGCGAGAGGACGTGGCGCGAATAATGAGACAATGCGCCCTCCGCGTGAACACAAGTGCGTAATTGTATAAATGTTGCATTAAAACCGAGGCAGCCGCGGCGCGCTCGGCTGGCGTTTTGATCAACGATTCGTTAATGGATGTTATCGGCTTTATCTCATTTAATATGATTTCGGGATTTCGTTCGCGAACGCCGCCGCCGCCGCCGCTCGCGTAATTAATTTATACGTTCGAGATATGGAAATTAATTATTTGCATAAACAAATTTCCGTGCATCTCGCGCCATTGTGAAATCGTTCGCTGCGAGGCGAGATGATGAAAAATTCTCAGAATTTATGTAAATCTTACAACGTATTCAAATATCTTCATTTTCAAGCGTACACAAATATTCCAAAAGAACAAAACGCTTCGGGGAGAAGAAGAAGAGCGTACGCAACTCTTTTGTGAGATGACCACATAATTATTTATGGTAGTGCATTCACGAAGAACAACTCCATTTATCTAATCTGATGACGCGCTGCTAGATGTACGCGATAAAACAATCAAAATTTCAAGGTTACGCGAGTATTATTTTAAACATTGTGCGCTTGAATTCACTAATTAAGTCATCAAATCATTGTAATTAACCGGAATAATTAGATAAATCATATTAATCCCGCGTGATATTTAGCGAATAAAAAACGAATACAACGGTTGCGAGTGTGAGAGAGAAGCAATAAAATATTTTGATGAGCAGCCTGGTAACATTTGGTTACGAGATGTTGGCTTGGCGGAGACTCGAGAGCACATAAATTAAAATATGGAAATGCAGAAACGACAACTTGTCTACGGTTTTGAGTACGAAGAATTCACGTAAGCGCAAGCGCGTTATAAAAGAATTCAACGAATATAAATGAAAATGCAGACAACAACAGACTTTTAGAATAATGACGGCAGCACCAGGAGGAAAGTTAGCAATTGAGATGCGTTTAAATACAAACAAATTACATAAAGTATTCAACGATTACTTACTACAATACATCGTTTACTTTTATTAACTCTACCGGGCGTTTTAGTTTATTGACAAACCACATTAGTAAATATTTAATTTTCTCAATCTGCAGCAGCTAAATATTTCTATTATTTTACAGAAGTAAGAAGTATAAAGTTTCATCAACAAAATGAACGCTAGAGTTGAGAAAATGCGATGGTGCGCGCGCTCGCACACTTGGCGTAATTTATCGGCCGTTGAATTGTTGCCGTAATAAATAAACGAATAAAGAATAAAAGTAAATAAGAACAAATAAAGTCTGGGAGTCCGCTTGTAAATAAGCGGAAAGCTTGATGTATTTGTTAGTTCAGGCGCTTCCCGGTTTAAAATATGGCCGAAGCGGCTCGGCGGCCCGGTCCGGTCTTCGCTGCCTCCTTTGCCAAATCGAGCAAAAACGCATAGTGTGCACTCCCTTCGACGCTGGCGCACCGCGGACGGGAAGATGCAAAAAGCGGCGGCGGCGGCGGCGGCAATGCAAAGGAAGCAATTTTCCGAAAAGCGGCAGCGCGCGCTCGCATATTCATTAGGATTTTCTCTCGCTGCGCTTATACTTCACGCCCTGCGTGTCGTGTTCCTTTTTCGCAAAGAGGCACCCCCAACTAAGCTCGCCGCTTTAATAGTTGTTAAGCCTTTACGTCTCGAATACGCATGTGGAAATATTCAAATATAAATAAATACATTTTCCTGCAGCCGCCCGCGCGCGCACGCGAATATATCAACGTATTGTCATGTTAACACCTTGGCTGGTGAAACGCATGTGCTCGATTTACGGTTGCCGAATAAATCTCGTTGTATGCGCGCGTGCTTAGATTTTTTCCGTTTTGTTTAACGAGTAAACCTCGTTTAGCGCAAAACCTTTGCGCGCCGCGCTGTACGGAAAATCCCTAAAGTAAGCCCGATATTCTTCGCTCCACTCGCGGCGCGAGGCGCAAGGCCGAGGCAATAAAACAAATCTCCGGAGAATTATGGAACGAGCTCAACGCATGACAGCTGCAGGGCTTTCGCTTAAGAAAATACTAATCTATACGAAATGAGCGCCCCCCGAAAACGTCGACACGCACCGAGCAAACCAAAGATTTCTTTTCCATTTCCAATTTAGTTGTTAAATAATTTTGCTCTTTACTTTACGATTAACTCAATCCAGCCCAAACCGGCCCAGCAAATCAGGCGCGCCGCGTGCAAAAGTTTGGAAAAAGAACGGAAAAAGATCGAGTCCGCTAGCAATTCGGCCCAACCATCCGGGAAATGAGGCGACCGCAAAGATAAAGCGAGAAAAATACGCATTTGGCGGCGCTAAAACGGCTAAACACAACGCGAAATTGGAATGATAAGAAGCGAGCTCGGCAATGGATTGATTCCGTGCTCGCGACGGAGACGCATGCAATTGTGCAAAAGAAGTGGACGACGTGCGCCGCTGCTGCTGCTGCTGCTGGAAGAACAAGAAGAAGAGCTGCGAACTTTTAAAGCGAGGCCCTCACGCCATAAATTGGTGGATACAGATGGGCCCGGTGTCGCATGGAGGCATCTGCAGATAAAGCTGTTTCGGCGTACGCGCGCGCGGCGCTCAAAACTCATACCCAACGGCCCCCCAAAAACGCCGCCACCCATTCCAATTCTATTTTAACTCGTTTTTCCTCCTCAGCCGCCACACACACACACATATACACACTCATATATATTTCAGATGGGCATTCATACATTAAAGTGCGCCCGCGAACGCCGCGAAGAAATAGCGAACGCGCGCGCGCGCGGAAATTTCAATTTAATTATATCAACATATTTTGCGCTCTTACGCCGAGCTGCGCGCTGCCGCTTTGCGAGCTGATTTACTGGCGCGGAACATCTGAGTCCCAAGCAATAAAACACAAATTGCAAGTATTTTGATTCTAATTGCACGCGGTGTGTCTTCTTTTGCATGATTTCTATTTGTCATGCACTCGAATGAGCGTTTTTCAAGTGTCCTTGTCCTCTCTCGCGCAACCGCGCACCGTAGGTACATAAATATGTAATGCGTATCGCCAGTGGACTTAATAACACGCATGAATTATTCCGCAGGTAATCCTGGATTACAACAGACTTGATTACGATAAATTACGAGATTTTGTCGAATGCTGCGCATAATATAAATAATGATTTATACAAATTTATTTACGCTGGAAAAATTACCAGTGAATTTCAATTAGGATGCAATTATGTTCTCATTAATACGAGTGAACCATGTACGACATAATTCTTCGGATGACATTTGACATTTGTGAACAATAACTACACAAATGAGATAAAACCCCGCAGTCGTATTTAGAGTCACGTCTCACTGAAGAAATCACGTACAAGCAAACTTTATCAACAAATTAAGAACGTCAAAGATGGTGGTGCAGATATTGCGGGCACAGACAATGGCGATACGCCATTAATCACGGAGAAAGCTCTTATTTTTCGAGGGAGAAAAAGTAGAGAAATTGAAGATATTATGCAGGTAGATCTATACGCATGTAAGGTGGTCATAAGAGTCAGCCCAATGTCTATCTGTCTCGAGAAGGTAAAAGAGCTCCTCTTCGAGGTGCGCGCGCGAAGAAAAAAGTCCAAGACGAAGAAAAACCCGACGTAGAAGCGCTGCGATAAATTCCAAAAACGTCGACCATACATCTTTTTTTCTAGGGTGAAATAGATACGTGTCCGGCCAATAAAAGGACCTTTTGTCCATGAAATACGAGCTCGTTGCACCATCGCGTTCCTTCGTCTTGCGGTTCGTCCTCCAGGATGCCGCTTAAATTATTCAACATAATTTCGAATTAACCACCAATTCGCACGAGACAATCTCGTCAATGGTCATCATGCACGCGCTATTCTCAAAATGTAGTGTGTGTGTGATATGAATTTATTCGAAGCGATTCACAGTGTGTACGCGAGCAACCTGTCCGCCGAGTGTCAGTAACGTTATTATCGCAGATCATATCGTCGTGATTTTCGTCCGTGTGTCGCGCCGCAACTCGTTGGTATTTCACCATTCTTAGGAAGGCGTTCGCGCGGTGTCCCGGCGCGCAAGAAAGAGCCACGAATCGCGTCCGCGCAAGGCGAAGTGAAGCAATAAAACAACTCAGTCATGTATGAAAGATATCCGTGGAAGTCGAAGTCAAAGATATAGTTGTACACGAAGCGCAAGAGATATGGTGCGATAGTAAAGATGTAGTTAGAACTTGCGCTGCATGCAGAGTAAAAAACTAGACTTTACGCTGTGCGCTGGAACAAAATGCTGGTGCCCAAACGCAGAGAACCACGCGTGTGTAACGCGTCTCAAGATATAGGTGTCAGAAGAATAATGCACCACAAGAAAAACAACAAACAACTTCTTCTTCTTCTTCGTCCTCTTTTGCGCGCGCGCGCGTTCAAAGGTTTTATGATATATTTGCATGTTGTAAGGTTGCACCTTTTATGCCATCCCGTAAAGTTGGGCGATACATGCGCAACAGAATGAAGTGGGAAACCAACAAAACTATTATAGGCGAAGGTAACAACAAACGCAACGGCGAACAACAATGGGAAAGATGGAAATTATTGCTGCACTGGGTTCTTTGTTTCCGTGCGCGCGAGCTCGCGAACCCACTGAGTAGCGATGCATGTTGCGCTCTCGGGATGCAGAAAGGGAAATGCGGGAAGAAACACCATGCGCACACATAGATAGAATGCAGCACGGCTAGATTCTAAAGCCGCAATGATGAATATGACGCGTATGTGAAGTATGAAATTGTTGTTTCAAGAGTTGAGCACACCTCGCAATGTTTGTTTTTCTCTCTACCATCTAAAGGGTGTACACTGTGCATGGTTACCTTGTATGAGTGACTGAAAAACGATATCACTCAGTGTACGCCAATTCTATTGAAGAACTAGAAGTTGTTGGAGAAGTCTACGAGGAGTGATAGCGATATATATTGTCAATTATGTGTGGCTCCTCTGGGGATGACGAATTCCCTGCAATTCCCTTCTCAATCAGTTGTCTCGTGCACACAACTGCTGCGAGGTTGTAAGATCCGCACCTCTGGGGGCACGGACGACTTGGCGCACGACAAAAGAAACGCGTTTCAACACACGCGTAAATTGTGCACTCGCACTCGCTGGAAAAGCCATTTGTTAATTTTTTTCATTATTTCAAGTGTCAGGCGTTTATCTTACGACTGCATTTGCGGAAAATTGCGAGTTTAGTGGAATTCCGCAAAAGCCACGCCACAAGGGCAATCTAAATATATACGTAACATTTAAATTCGAAAATAAATATGCAGCACACTTGTGAAAAGAGCGGCGCGTCGTCGTCGTCGTCGTCGCAGGAAAAAAGAAATGGCTTCTGATATGGCATCGGTAATAACTCGCTTCACGTCACAATCTAAACTACTCTCGAAGTTTGGTCACGCCAAATGCCTTTACGACTATCTGGGGTAATATAAAGAAAATGAAAAACACTATATGTATGTATAAATTCGCGTGCGCTGTGAATGCAGCAGTTACAGTCACATTCGCATTTCTAAACGCGCGCTAAGGACGTGTGCTCCTCGTCCTTCTTCTTAGGGCTAGAGCTGCTACCTTTTTCAAACGCGTTGCTGCCTCCGGAAGGTGGCGTGCAGGCTGCAAAACAAATTTCGCCGACGTACACGCCGCCGCCTCCATGTGCAATAATTATTGAATTTGGGGAGGACCGCAGCAGCCGCCAAGCGAAGGCGCGCACTCATGCATACACAGTCTGCTCGCAAAAGGTGTCCGCGCCTTTAAAATGCTAATCCCCCGCAAATGGGGTGCGCGTTATTTTGAGTTATAGCCGCTTGTTTTACATTTTTATTGCGTCTTATAATAACGCATTTCAATTCCTGCGTCACCAGCAAATTTCGCTAATCGTTCACGCACCACGAGACCATTATGCGTTCGGCATATGTTTTAAACAATCTTGGAATTAATGCAAAAAACCATCACACATTTGTTCGAACATCTGCGTGGCGCAATTTAAGATAGCACTCGATAATGTCACCATAGGCGGTCCACGTTGCTTTTTTTCCTTGTGTCCGAAAAAACGCTTTTTAAAAAATACGATCCCACTGAGTTTAAGTTGCTTCATGGACTTGACTTATTCTATGATTTATAACCTTCCTAGTAAACGCATTGTTCGCCCGTACAAAACGACAGCGTTTCTTTCTAATTGTGAAATTTTTTTAAATTGTTGCTTTTGAATGGTAATTACACGCAGATAATTCCGAATGATGCGAAGAAAGTTTTGCAATACGGAGAAAGCAGGTAGGAACAAGCGCGCGGAATGCAATTACTCAATGAGGTCGTCTGATGATAAGCCTAATACAAGTGGGTGGATGTCCTTGGAAATGGGCTGTTTAATGCCTGCACTTCACTTGCTCCAGAGAGAGAAAGATGACGACGACTGGCATACTCCTGCTTATTCTTTACGAGTAACGATTTTCTTTTCGGGGCGTTCGTTTCGTTGTATGATTGCGCTAGGTACACGAACGTAACGTCGAGGGGGGCAGTGTTGCTAGGTCGGTCGCCCGGACTGTTCAGAAGGGAGATGTTTTATTGATCAACCCCCCTCCTTACGGTCACGTGACGTGTTTGAGGATATAACTCACCCCGGCGAGAGACAGACGCGCTATGGCTACCGACGCTACCGCTGCACCGAGTTTGCCAACCTCAAAAACGCATTCAAATAGCAGTCTGTTTGTCTGTTTGGATATTATTCATATTTATGTACACACGGCAAACAATTTAAAGAGGCGGAGGAGGGAGGTGCACGCGGCGGTTGAGTTATGAATGAAGTCAATAATATTACAATCACGAGGTCATAAAGTTAAAGAGCGGGTATTTAAAAATCCATAAAATGTTTATATGCTCTTCAGGTGCGAAGCGCTACTGATGTAGTTGATTTAAACACATGCACGTACACGGTGTGCATGCTGTAAAATTGAATGAAGTCCCACACACATTGGCGCTCGCCGAGGAAACCGTAGTAGTAATAAAGCCTAAACGCACTTCGAGGTAGTTAAAGTGATTTTTATGACCTGTAAACGCGGTCGTAAAGTCGTAATGTCCCTCCTATTACTCTGTTGCATGTTTACATGGTTTATAACCCGAACGCGCGAGCCAAGCTCGGTTGCGACCAAAGCCGCCCGCCGCCGGACGAGACAAACCCGCTCGACTCTTGCGCTGTGATAGGCACCCGACGCGACGGTCAAATGTCTTTAGCTTTATATGCAAAATTGATCCAATAGAAACCTACAAATTATATTATTTTGGAACCAAGGTATTGTGGTGTTTGTTTTTGAAAGTTAACGGAAAAATCATGAGTTTCCCAAGTTGAAAACAACTTGGGGAGTTGGAAGGCAATCCCCTCTGGTAGAATTCGGCCGAAGCGCTTGCAATGCCCTTTTGAGATTTACAGGATCGTTCGACTAACGCACTAAAACGCCAATAAAACGAACATAAAGTTGGTAACGTGGTAAAAACGACTGTTTTGGGGACACTCCCTCCAAGGTTCGAATCCCTGCTAAGCGAACATGAGCAATCCCGCCAATTTAGATTTGAAATCATTCATGGTCTTTTACCTCAGGGTCATACTGATTAAGTAGTTTAATTTACACGCACTTGTTTCAAGTGCAATGACATAAATATTAATCTCATTGGAATGAAATAGCAAGACATTCCCTGACTTATTCACATAACTCATTGTCTAAGCTCATATCTGGTCAATCTATTTCACACTTTGGTGCGTTCAGCTACCGTGCACACATGGAATCGCATAGTTTAATTAAGAAATATGTGCAAGCAAAGAACTAAAAGTGCATTAATTGGTAAGGAATGCGACGGAACGCTTGCATTTCATGCCGTTGTGGTCAGATAATGCCGATTTAATTAAATAAAATCCAAGGCAATGGAGGAAACCACTTGCAAAGAGTCGGGGGGCCAAGTTAGAAACATTGTTTAATTATGTTAATGTCGTCGCCAGCGTACCCCATCATATCCTTGCGGTTCGGTGGGTAAGCCTTCCCCGTGTTAGGTTAATAAATGGTGAACACAGGTCACGTCAAGGCAGATAAGACACGTTTACGAGGAAACGCCATAAATTACGCGAATAAATATTTGGACATTAATATTGCCCAAATAAACCGCCGATATATCTTGTGTTATGCTCGCGCATAGATAAATTTTGGAACTTTTGGATAATTTGTGAGCTTATTTTGCGTCTTCTGCGAACGCACGCGCGTATTTTGATCCGTCGCTTGCCAATTCAAAACCGCTTTATAAAAGTGTAAAGACCCCTTGACCTAGTGTCCGACTCGAAGAGGCACTTTTAAAACCATCAAAACAAACCATAAAATACATAAAACCGGCAACGGCAAATGGCAACGGCATTACGATTACGTTGGATATGCTGTGCGACTCGCGTAGTACCGCGCGCGCTTGCCATGCATGCCAACCCATGCCGATCCCCACGTTAAAGTTCCCCTGCTAGTCCATCTTCGTCGAGCATGTGGATCCGCACCAGGTGCTTTCAGTCTTACTCGACATGAGGAC
This sequence comes from Anaulacaspis nigra, assembly GCA_030264675.1. Taxonomy (NCBI): domain Eukaryota; kingdom Metazoa; phylum Arthropoda; class Insecta; order Coleoptera; family Staphylinidae; genus Anaulacaspis; species Anaulacaspis nigra. Next base: position 23,805 of record JARJDV010006986.1, on the reverse strand, counting down.
ATTGCATATGTCGTGCGCACGGTCGCGAAAGAGAAAGAGTATTTGGAGCGGGGGTGTCCCGAGTGGGGATAGCCCGGATTACGTAACAATTGCTACATTATAGTTGCGATGACGACCATGGCGAGAGTTACAGCTACGGTCGCCACCTAGCCGTGCCGGGCCCAACTTCATAAAGCATTAGTCCTTCTTGGATTTGCCCGGCGCCGAAGAGAGAGATGCGCTCTTCTACACGTTTTAAATTACGACCGGCATTACAGTTTACGACTTTGCTGGCTATAAAATCCGATATCCAATTGAGAGCGTCTGTAGTGGTGAAGCTGTGCATGCGAATCACACCGCACACAAACGCCAGGATTGCGTGGCAAGGATGCCCAAAAGCCTGCTTCGTGTACCAGCCGAATCCTGCACGTGTGCGTGCACATTGGATATGTACGAATGCATTGCGCGCGCGATGCCGTGCACATTGAACGTACACATAAAAGTCGTACTGCTGAAAGATTTTATGATGTCGTAAACAAATTATTACTACTGCTTCTCCACTTGTACTACAGTACTTACTTTTTCTCCAATGCGCGATTTACCGAGCTTTGATTTGCTTGCAAATTTTATTATCGTATCGAGAATTTTATTATCGTATGACTTATTATTTCACAAACATCCCGACTTCTTATTGATTCTTTTTGATCGCCTGCTTAAATTTGTTTGAAAATGTGAATGAAGTTGCAAATTTGAATTATTGACTCTGCGTCACCGGCGCCCCCCTCATGCGAGCCCGACAAATATGGGAGGTTGATGTTTACGACGTCGATTAACAGAGGGCTATAAAGTACAGCGCGAGCGCTCAGACTACCAAGTAAAATACAACTTGGATAACTTTATAGTAAAACAAAGCATGAACAGTTACAAACTTGGAATATTTTCAACACCTTCTAAATTCATGCGCTAGATAATTGTATATTATTTGTTCTTTTATATAAACAGCGTTCGAAATTAATTGATTCCAATTAAAAACCAGTTTATCATATAATACACTCATAAATTACATAAATGATTCGAGTTGAATTTGAATGATGATGATGTAACCGCGTAATTTACGACAAGGAAATTACAACAGCAATCATTTACATTTTGCGCGCACGCTCGCGACTGCGTTTTGTTTTGTTTGTTTATTTAATTTGCAACGGGCAACGAGCGACGTTGACGTGACTGTGACACTGCTATTGTATTGTTATTACGAGTGCAATATTCATTAGAAGGTGTCGTATTGACTTGTGCGCCCGCCGCACACTCAATGTGGGCGTCCCATTATGATTGTTATTTAAATTGAAATTTAAATAAACGTACCGATGCAAATCGTGGCAAATAAATTAGACGCGCACAAATACGTGCATCGCGTCGGCTGACTAGGTATATATGGTATTTTTTTGCATTTCCCCGGCGTATAGCGTGCCAGCGACTGCGAGAACGACAGACAGCCGCATGCATGCAATGCAGGCCCTCTCAGTTGTTGAACGGAAAGCGCGCCACGCTCGGAATTACTAATTAAAACATTAATCATTTAATGCAACTCGATATATCTTTGGCAATAAATATATCTGAGCGCTCCGTGGAACGCGTTTGTCGTCGGCGCTCTTGAGATATTTACGTGAACTCAGTCGGAACGCGTGCAACTTTGCCGGCTCATGAATACATACACATCGTATTAACAAAATGCAAAAGAGTAGCAAGTAGCCTGCTTGCCGGACCGAGCGCTCTCTTCCATCTTGGATTTTCATAAATTTCATTCGGCTTCGTTATTTTTTCCTCGTATTCTTCTTATTCTTTGCTTATCCCCCCGTCTCATTTAAATTGCTTTTTGCGCTATCATAAAACCGGAGGAGTCGAGATACTACACACAGATACTTAAAAACTGATAATTTAAATTGGAATATATTCTTTATTGGTTGCGACGCGCCTTATCTGTAATTTATACAAATTTATAATGCGCACACCGCCACTCGGTCCAATAAATATCCAATGCGCAAGAAGGGGAGCTACCGCGATATTCTTCGCGCGTTAGAAGTAGCAATGAAAAATGAAAGAAGATAATTTCGTTGGATCCGCCGCTCGCTCACTGTTTTTTAAGTGAGGGAACCAACAAATTAACTTTCCAAACAATCGTCTAAGTGGGCGAACACTATACTTAATTGTGCAGAAGGGTTTATCGTATCATAATTGTTAATTTAGTGGCGTTTTATGTAGAAAACAACACGTTGGAGATTCATTAGTTTTAATCGTATATTATTCGAAAATGAGTCGGTGAAAATAACAACAATTAGTGAAAGAATACTATGCTAATGTTGTATATAATGTTAATGTGCTGGAGGAAATAATTCTCGCACGGTGGCGAGGCTTACCTTTAACGTATAAATATGTAAAAACCATCGCCGGTTCGCTGCGCCTAAGTGCACATCTATGACCAGCACTAGTTCTGATCCACTTGGGATACTATCGACGCAGCCGCCGCGGCAGCCTTCTGTGCCTGCGCCTGTTTCTCCTGCTCGTTGAGCTCCTTGATCGCCTGGATCTCCTTCTTCAGTTTCATGCGGCGGTTCTGAAACCAGATCTTGATCTGCCGCTCCGTCAGGCATAACGCGTGCGCCATTTCGATGCGTCGCCGCCGCGTCAGGTAGTGGTTCGTATGGAATTCCTTTTCCAATTCCAACGTCTGGTATCGCGTGTAGGTCTGGCGGCCCCGCCGGCGCAGCCCATTGGCTCCTATACCAGCAAAACCAAACAAGAAAATGAAATTAATTTATCAATCAAACTCAAATCAAAGAAGCGTAGCGCTGCGTGTAGAAGCAAAAAACAATAAACACTTATAGCATTAATTATACAGATCATTGAAGAAATACTGAGTACAGTAGCGACAATAAAAGTCCAATAAATAAGCGCTCAATTCGTCGAGAGATAGAAATGCTGCCGGTACGCACCGTATTTATTTATTTACTTTACGGTTATAATTATAGCCAATAAGCCAACGTGTTATACAGGTGTTTTCCTGTGTATTATGAATGTAAGCTGTGTTTATGACTATTCTAAGTACACCGCACGCCAAACCACACAACACACTCACTAAGCGATCACCGCATGAAATAGTTGAGCAACCTGTACGCGCTCGCATGGTATGCGTACGGATCTAGCACACCTTCCTTCAGGGTACCCGCCCCGTGGAATCAAATCAGGTAGAGAAAACTAATGGCCGTTAACCCACACTACGTGGTGAGCAGAGGCGGCTGTGTTATTTTTCGGTTAGGCGCACGCTGACCGGGGTACTCAGCAGGAGATTCCAACATGGTCGGATGCAGCGCGCGCGATGCTATCACGCATCTTAAGAAAGATGAGAAATGAGGTATGAAGCAACTGACGAAAATACTAATGTCCTCGTGTACTACCAGCGGCGGCCATGACCACAAACATAATGGTAATAGTTGTTAAATTAAGGAGCACACTGTGTTTGGTAATAATTCCAATCCGATGAAGAAGCAAACTCGCGAGCGCACGCAACCAACGGGTGTAGGGTACACAAAAGAAAGATTCCTGATCGCCACGGTGATAATTCATCTCTGGCAGCGTGTATAAATCAAATTCAAATTCGAAACACAAATGGAAAAATGTTAAAAATCTTCCAGTAAATGCGGGGCGTGATTAATCACGTTCAACTTTTGATTTTTGTTTTTATTGTGAATCGGCTACTACTCGCACAGATGCACACATAGCCCAGTTGATTTACGAGCTTATTTATCCGAGGGTGTCGTCCGCGGAAATACTTTTTAAAACAACTGGCTAATTTATAATTTGCGCGGCGCGTGCATGCTGCATGTAATTTTTAATGGTGTGCAAAACGACGAAGAGTGTTCCGATGCTGATAAAGATGATAGCGAAGCTGCTGTTACCGTGTAATCGTGCGTGGATCGCAGCGCAGTATGTAAAACGAACACACGAGCACGAAAAACGCAACGCGAAATCGTTAATGAAGACGCGATATCGGCTCCGATCGGTGGGCTTCAATATCGCTTAGCAAGTGCGCTGCATGCCATCAAGCAGAGAAGAGAGGACTCGCATGGCGGACGGCGATCCTATCTGTTCGCTCGTAAATATCGAATATTCGCCGACAGGGGCGAAGCACGTATGAAACGCAATTTCTTCACCATCGCGCGTGTTTTCTGCTTCTTGATCGTGCATGTGATGATGATATTCATACCACCTATAAGAGTACACCATCCGGCTGTAAATCGAGCAGCCATCTATCATTGTGCTCGTACGGCCAGGCAATGGTGCACGCAGTGAAAAAAGTAGTCTGTAATTAAGTTATTTACATATAAATCAAGCAATTACCATTTTTGCTGGCTGCGCATTGGCTTCGAAATTTAAATTACGACCACTGGCTGGGTCCAGCCGCGCACTAAACGGCTAATAAATGTTGTCGGAAAGCGAATGTGCGCTTCGAATTATACGAATTGTTGTTTACTGGCTTTATTGCTTCATAAAAACAGCCGCTCGCGCGCGCGCGCTACTGGCGCATCAATAACGCAACCTCGCGTCGTGTTAGCGTGCGCGACGTGAGGAGGACGCAAATGCTGTTGTGGTGTAGCTCGCGTCTTTCGCGAAACTTATCCATTTCTGCGGCTCGGCGGCGGCGAATGTTTGCGCAAACTTTGCGAGTAGTTGAGTTGCGTCGATTGCCATGTTCATTCCTTCAAGCGGTTAGCTTCGCCCGATGACAATTCCCCTGAGTGAAATCAGCCGTACGGACGCGGACCTTTTGCGCGCAATACGCAAACGTTCGCACAAACAGTTTGCCAAGCCGTTTGATAAAAGCGCGTGCACACTGAGTGAAAAGATGAACGGCAAGAAAATCCGCCCTCCCACTAGCGCTCTTCATCTTCCTCCATGGCTTGACGACGCGACGCAGTAGCAGAGCAATAAAGAAAATTACCAAATAAAAATAACTCATGGAATTTCATGGCGGTTGAACAATTTGATCAAATTTACTAAGGGAAGGCGCGTGCATGTTTGCGTTGCCTACAGCAGCAGAATATCAACTGACAGCCACTTAGTGAATCTATGTCGAATTCTTGTGGAGTTTTTACTTTCCCTGCAAGCAACCGCCGCCCCCGAAGGCAAATACAGCGAGAGAAATATTGGCGGACACATATTATTGGGACGCATGGCATACAATGCATTTTGCTGATTAAGCCGCCCCCGCATTGAATTAGGTACATATTAGATTTTGACGCATAACCACTAGCAAACTGGAAAGAAGCAACCCTCGCAAAGACCCGAAGCGTTTGCTGGCGCTGGTATTTCGCTCTTCATTACATATCCAACGCACGTCGCAGCCGCCGCCGTCCTCTTTCCGCAGCGATAAATTTGATAATTTCATGGTCGTCGCGACGAGGATTTATCTCATTCGTTCGAGTTTAATTGGTCCCTTTAGCTACTCATTTCGCCTTTTCTTCTTCACTTTTTCTCCGAGTTGCTTTTTTGCATCCGGCCGTATGGCCGCCTCGACCTGCAGTCTCGCAAAAATAGGGTGACAAATCATTCGGGGTGGTGGGCGCATCCGCCCCCTAACCACCTTAGGCGCGCACACACAGCCACGTACGCGTAGGGATGGTTCTTCTTTTTCTTGTTTCATGCGCTCGCTCGACCCGGGGATGGAAGAAGAATGTCGGAGGGGTTGCCCACATACTTTATTTGCAACCCTGAGGTGTATGCGAGCAGCCGAGGAGAGCGTAGCGAATGAATGTATCTGAATAGGTTAACTATTGTTACCGGGGGCCGGCAGTCGCGACTCAAGTGGAAGATGGGTATTAGGTAGGAAAAGTAATATTACTTTCACAAGATGTCTTGAGTTATTTACGCGCGTATAACTAAATCGAGGGTGAATATTTACATCTTCCAGCTCGCTTCTGCTGTTCCAAGGGAATTTGGTCGTGGGCTTAATAAGACAGACTTTTGTTGCGTAAACATATTATCGTACTAAATAAAATGTACGCCCCATAAAATTCGCTTGATCTAGAATGCAGTAAGGTTAATAACTATGTTTGTCTGCTGGTTCCGAGAGGAAATTCAAATTATTCTTGTTTATCTTGGGCGCGAGCGCGCGCGCACCACAAGAAGAAAAACGAACGGTGAAAGATTTGCAAGGATTGATAAAATGCTTTTATTTGTGCTCTCTCGCAAGCTGTTTGCTTGGCGCGGCTTTCTTTGCCCGGTCGCACACCGTTGATTGAGTTATCGAATCGCAATATAATCCAATTGAAGTCAGCCGCACCTCAATGCCGGTGTTGGGCTTCTGGACTCACTCGGATAATTATCTTTACGACCGTCGTACGTGTCGTATTCCAATCCAATCAAATTGATTCCGACTTCAAGACCACATTTTGATCACAACTTCCATCCCCCTCGCATAGACTACAACAACAATCTCCCAATAATGTACAGAAAAAAACTCCAATTGAGGGGGCAGCGCAACTACCCTCAGAATTTTTCCTAAGATTAGAATCATGTTCTGCCAATTGAGAATTTATAGTCTAATAGCACCTTGGAGACCAAATGCGTCACTTCATCTTGAAAATCTAGTTTTCATGCTAAAAATACTATGAAGGAATGTGTTATTTAAATTATTCGAAACAATGGTTGTTACATCACACCCCATTCGAGAAAAGTTCAACATAGGGTGTCACGGAACTAATTATCTTCCTACGATTCCAAGTGTTTTATTAACAAGGGCGCTGCTTGTGCTCAATCGCGCCTCCTACGTCGTTCCTCCATTCGCAACCCCTTTATCTTCCCGTGGCAGAACAATATAAATAGGGAAAAGTACCCAGGCGCGTTTTTCGGCTGTCCCAAATTGCGCCTTTGCCACAATCGATCTACGATGAGTGTAAGTGCTTCTTGATTCGCAAACCAACACACCCTTTCGAAGACTTTCGCTTCCGTATCTCTCCGTTGGTATTTGCGACAAGTCCCCCTTTATTTTACGGCCGCACTTTAATTAGAAATAAGAAACAGTCGTCGGCGAATGCGAGAAAAGTAATTATGAAATTATTACGAATGCAATTTCAATGCGTGTAAATGAATCACATAAAACACCTTAATTATGGTTTTGTTGGGTGCGTTTGCTCCTTGCTGATGATTGCGGATTGCATATTCGTTTTCCAGTTGCGCTCGTGTTTTTCATTTTGAATTCTAATTCGACAGTGCAGCAGCGCGGTGGTTACGACCCCGACGAAATTCGCAATCGGTGCCAGGATGATTTATGCACTAAATCGACGCGGCGCGCTAGTAAACCATGCCAAACCGTAATCTATGGCAAAGCGTGCGGAGTGCTCGGCACGCAAAAGCGGGCCAAAGTTTGTGCGCGTCGCGTTTTGGGCTTTTGTAGGGCGTGGACCCCGGACGGAAACCAATCGAATATCGATAGTTTGATAAATTTGCAATCATTCCACCTAACAAGCACGCTCTTCATCTATTACCGCACTCATTAACGATTTTTGTCAATGCTTCTTCGCCGTGCGCACTCCCCCAAATGGTGGAATGTTGAATTGTTTCTAATATTTTTGCCATACGCGGCGTGTGCGTGGCGCTATTTTAGGAAGCCACAGATGTTGCACACAAATCACGCGTTGCTTGTGTCGGCCTCGTATTATTGGAAAGCAAGTGATGCTGCCGAACGCGCAACCGCCTCCTCTTTGCGGTGTACGCGCCCATTATCATCGTTATTTACTTCTTGCAGATGCGAGCGCGCGCAAAAACTTTCTAATTAACTACACGTGTTAGGTAACTGCTGAGCGTTTTTGGCCATATTTACGTCGAAGTATAATGAGATGTGGAAAAACTAGATCCTGCAGCCCTGCTAGCGTCGACGAAATTCAAAGCGGGTGCACGGAAACGCGCCTCCCGAGAGTTTCAGCTTTCCCAGCACACGCGCTGCAGTCTCTTCTCCGCACAGCAGGAGCAGCAGCAGCTACCGGTTGGTTTCGCATCGCTTTTCCGGCGAAACGAGGCGCGCGCGTGCGTTGGGGTTGGGCTACACCTTCGCCATAATTCACCTGGCCGCGGGCGACTGGGGCGAGTTAAACCCTACGCGCAAGCACAACGTGGCGGACTCCTCTTCGTGTCTCTAATGCCTACATACCTTAGTCGGTGATAGATGCGCTATTCTTTCTTGATATGTGGCGACAGTAATTTTCCGAGACACATACACCGAAGACACTTTTATCCCCCTCAATGCATGCATATAAATTTTCAATGAGTTGAAGCGTACAACACAGCGAACCACTCAAACGCACATTTTCTTCGCGTTTTTTACTCGTTGGCGCGCCGAAGAAAACTGAATGCACTTTTCCCATGCTCCGGGGACACGAATTCAAAAAAGAAAAATTAGAAAGTTTTTATTTTCCACGACTAGGGTGAAAGTTGTTTTTGTGCTTCTTTCTCCAAGGGTTCGTTCAGATTCGTGGAATAGAAAGTTGGCCAAAAAACAACATACTGCGTTGACCCTCCAAACATTTTAAATCATACTTCATCATAGAAAACGCGGCTGGACAAGGCAATAATAACTCTTTTTAATCGCCAGACCACACCAAGAACAAACACTACATGCTCGAAGCACTCATTAATGTAATTCTCCTTTTTTTCGGTTATGTAACGCGCCTAATATCTCACATCCCGAAAGAACAAACAAGCGTGATTTAAGGAGGCTCTCGAAGTGCCTGATTAGTTATGATGATGCGCGGCAGTGAAATTCATTGTGGGCTATTGATAGATACGAAGGAAATGAATCTTGCGTTAGTTGTACGCACTTCTGTCTAACCCTACGAGCGTGTCGTTCATTCATTAGGCGCACTTTGTACTATGAATATGATTAGAAGCTGGCTTAAGAAGGAGGAAGATAAAAGCGAGTAATGTCATCCATAGATCATTTTAAAGCACGCGGTGCGAGATGAAACGCGCGCACACCACACACCACACGCGCGCATGTGTTGCGATCGGTTGGTTAGTTAGCTGTTTGTTAGGTGCATTTCAGTCGGTGATGAGCGGAAAAAAGTCAAATATCTTTTCGAGTTAATAAGCATCAAGTCTGTGTCGGCGGCAGCGCGTGAGAATGAGCATGAAAACTAACCGCTAAGTGGGTGTACATGGCCGATAAACGTATGTACGACAAGCGACAGGATGAAGGATGAAGAAAATTTATACATTTCTGCCTACTTCGTGGCCGGACATATGCTACACGCTCGTATCGGTTACGCACGTTTCCTTTTTGGACGCTTTTCCAACGAGACAATTCTTTGAATTGTGCGTTTCTGATATTGTTCCGGACGCGCTGCCAACTCCTTTGCTTCACTTTCATGGCGCGCAGCGTCACGAGGGGTGCGAAAGAGGAAGCCAGCCGTGGTAATAAATCAAGCGGGGTCTTGTTGGCACAGCAGCATGCTCTCCAGCTCCCATGTCATGAGATCTATGCGCGCATGTGCATTATACAGTCAGCCATCTTGAGTACTCCCAAAGAAGAATTTCTCTCTAAATTATCGAGCATTATTGGAATTTATCATTTTTATGCGTGTTGAATTTGTAATTATAGCAATTAGAACTTCCTCTTTCGTCGTCTGAGGTTTCCGCGTAATCATATTGCGCACAGTCGTGGGGCGGCGAGCTTCCCCTTGAAGAAGAATGGGGGCCACGGTGGCTCATTTGTCTTCCTCCGCATGTCTCGTGATATTTCTTTGCGTCTGCAGTGCCAAGATAGCGCGAGCACACGTACGCAGCAGAAGCAGCAAGATTTCGCGCAAAGTGTGAGGTATTATAGTTAGCGAGGTAAGCAGGGTGCGTCATTATAATGAAAGCCCAAATGGTAGTTTACAGGGGCGGCTGGCTCCGTCGCATCGCGCGCCCAACATAAACGTATTATAACTTAGTGCCAGTACGCGTACTTTACGTGTTGCGCATAACTTTGCAAGTTTTACCATCCAGCATATACTTGCACCCCCCAGCGAACAGCGCATCCGATTCAATGTTTAAGTCCTTTTATGCTGTACTAAACATGTCATACGTCTAAGCCTCGCGAGCATCTTCCAAATTATAAAATTAGTACTTAACTTGGGATATGTATACCTACGAAGACATGGTTGGATTTTTCCTTTTATCATCGTGTTCAAGAACATAATTCAACGTTTAAGAAGGGTTCTGAGCAAAGAAAAACAAAACTAATTGGAGGAACCACGCTCGCCCATTATAAACGCATAAAGAATCCTAATTTTATGGGATTATAAACACCTCATATACCTAACCCAAGCGACCGGCTCGTGGGTGCTCACCCATGGTTCTCTCTTCTAATCTATGCTTATTTATAACTCACGCGTCGCAGAAAAAAGAAGTGGTATGAAAAGAAAAAACAAGACTTTCGTGTCTGACCCTCGTTGCGTTTGTGCCTTCTGACAGGAAACGCGATACAATTCCTCATTTTGTCTGTGGATAATTCAACATACGTATTATGAAAATCTTTTGCTTGTTTTCCGCTAAACAAAATGTCTGAAAAATCGATCAACGCGGAGAGATAACCAGGCGATAAATAATCGTGTGTTTTGAAATTTTCCGAGCGACGCAAGCAAGCAAGTTTTCGAAGAAGTAAAAAACGTCAGCCTACGTTGCATGTGTGTTGTTCGAGTAAAAGTATTAGAGAAGTGAAATGCGATTGGGAGGAAATGCGCGTGCATGGTATCTACGTTCTACCATCGACAATGGGGTCGCATTGATTTAATGGCACGAACATTTCGGAGACAGACAGCAAGCCAACGAGACACACACGCACACACTGGCGTGCTCGCATAGAGTCTTGAGGAGTAGGAAAAGTATTGACTGCACAATGCATCTAACAAGCAAATAAATTCAAATGCGAACTCTCCTCCGCGCGTGGAAAAACGAAAAAACCAACGGGCGCGCGCGCGCGCCGCGGTCAAACAACAACAAAAGTCAGTTTAACGATTTAGACGGTCATGCAAGGATTTATTGCTTAATTTCCAAAGCCGCGATAAAATTCCCCATTTAAATTACTTTTGCTCGACGGCATTATCAGCCGACGCGACGAAACTCTCTGAATATTTTATGACGAATTAAATAAAGGCCAATTGATACGATGATAAATGCGAATGGATTTTTAATGACGGAATCGATTAATTTATTGCCCACAAAATCAGTGATCTTGAGCTTCTCAACACTTGCTACTTTATGTAAATCGCTTCGGTGTCGATGAGGAAGATTTGCGTCAAAGGAGAAGGCGAAACAGACGAAGAAGAAGAAGAAGTTTCGAAAGTTCAACGCGAACAAACACTATTCGCCTATTGTATATGAATGTTTTATTCACTTATTGTCTTCACGCGTTTGCGTCTAGGAATACGTATGCAAAAACGAACAAAACGAACGCATCTACAATAGCGGTAATGTCTTTATTTTCATGCGAATCAATAATCTATTCCCGCCTGCTTGCTTGCTGCACATCTGAATGAAATTATAGAAAAAGCGAGTTGCGTTTCCTCCTTTCGGAGAGCTGCATCGCTGATTTGCATTATATAATCCAGCGTTCGGCGTTTTTCCGGCCACGCACGCAATCGAAAAGCAACAAACGCCAAGATGTACACGAAGAATTGCGCACGTTGTTTTACTTCATTCCGTGCGTTTTCCGCGGCAAGTGTGCGAAATCGAGAAGCTCGATGGTGTGTTATCCGCGTTGTACGTTCACGGCAGCAGCCTCAGAAGACGCAGCAGCCGCAGAAGCACGACACAACTCTTTGTTCTTTGGGCGCATTGCAAAGTAAGAAGTAGAAGAAGAAGAAGCTGCACCGCGCGCGCGCGCGCTATCCCGAACAATGGAATGTAAAACAAGCTCGCCGGCAAGTTTACATGTAATGCAATTTTAATCAAAGGACGCCTGAAAGCGTTGCATATGTGAAGAAGCAACAACTATCATTTGCAATGCGTAGATGCGGCAATAAATGTGCGACGAAATTATGCCTCGCTTGGTGCGCGCGCGCTCGCGCCATGTGCAACACCCACATTCGCGCTGCGTTTTAGAAAACAATACCGTGCGCATACAATGCGCAAAAAAGTCATAGGCATCAACAACTTTATCATCGGTCGTTTCCATGCTCATATTTTATGCATGGGAAGAGCGCAAACGCAACGCAAGCCAACGTAATGCATGTATTTCATCCACGTGCAAGCGCTCAAAACGAGGAAGAAGACCCGCAAAGGATGGGATGGATGGATGGGTCAATGCGTTGTGATTGCAGTAATTACGCTCGCCGAAAATGCCCGCTTATGTTGTTGTTAAGGTAACGGACGATGCACGCAACAATGCGACTGCAAGGCAGCAAAAAAAGGAAGAGAATTCCCGAGTTGGTTGTCTCAGCGATAAAGAGCGGAGAATTCAATCAACAATATCGATTGCTAAAACATAAATAAGTAGTTATAATAAGAGCAGCAAGCCCGCAATGGCGCTCTCTCGCAAAAAGATGACGATGATGAAGAAATGCTATGAACGAGGCAAGCTGGTTGAATTTCAACCGCGCTGAGCGCTGAGAGCGAATGAGCGAACGAGCTGGAGCGGGCGCGCGTTCGCTCGTCCGCTGATTCTTGGAGAGTTTGAGACATGAGGAGAAAGACGCGGACCTCCCAAGTCGAATGCCTTTTGCTATATGTATGTTATGTTGAATCCTTTATAACTTGTATTTATACATAACTAAATGCCATGATCCTGCGCGAGCTGCTCGTCAACTTGCCATCTGAGAGTTGGCAGCAATGCCGCAACAAGACGACAACGACGAAGACGAAGAAGAAGAACAAAGCGGCCACAGCGCACGCTCTGGATGCATTAAAATAAGAGAAGCGCACAAAAAATTGCCACTTATTAAATATAATTGGCCATTCGACATGATGGCGTTTAATTAAATACGCCATTGCAATGGCCGATGAACGATTCCCGCCGTCTGCGGACGCTGCGCGGTCAATAATCAATCGTGATTGACTGGTAACGCATTTAGTTTTCCATTAGTCGGACTTTATCGATAGAATGTTACATATTTAAAGAGTCCGTGTTCTAATCATGCGCCGCAAGGTGTAATTTCCAGTAGCGTAAACGCGCGCGACTAATGCATAAAGTTCACGAGCGCGCGCAACGAATGAATAATGCGAACCAGCGAATAATTGTAGTGCTATTAACCATTAGGCGGAATAAATGCAACTGCGAGCGTCTCGTTCCTCTTCTTCTCGATCGCGCTTCACGTGCGCGATGGCTACGATAATGCCACACATCCTCTTCGCGAAGAGATTCGCAACCCGCAATTAGAAACAATGAGAGGCGGTTCATCCTGCCACGTGATTATTGCACACACACAGTGCGAATGCCACCGATTGCGCGTGCCTCATTACTACTTGAAATCAATTACCTACTTGAATAGTAAGTAATCCATGCGCAAGTGATATGAAGACATTTTGATTTATACTTTACACTTCGAGACGGGTAATAAATTGAGCTAGCCAAAAATCTATGATTTATGAAGCGTAGAGAATTCAATTATAAACTCTACTGCAACGAATTCCAAAGTTGCATCCCACACGCCGAACGCCGCCACCGAGCGCAAGAAGTTAAGTTCACGGTCGCTCAGCGATTTCCTTCAGGTGCAATTAGCGAAGTGATTTTAACGATGCTTGCGAGACATTTGCCATTTACTGCGGTCGCGCACACAGAAGTGTCCACGCTTTGGGGTTAATGAGCATCAAACACAAAGTTCAAAACTATTCTGCGCCTTGACAATGTCCTGCCGAAGCGATAAATATCACTGGTTTTCTTGCTCCTTCTCGTCGGTGTGCCGGTTGGCAATTATTCATAATTTTTAATGAAGTGGCTGCGAAACGAAAACAAGTAGCACCTGCCCCGGATTATATATGCTGGTATTGCGTTGCAGTTCCGGTGTCTGGTCCTCGGCGACTTGTCTCTTATAATGAGTTCAATAAGTTTTTCTTCCTCCGGCAAGCGAAGGCGCTGCGCGTTTTTTCTTTTGCTTCTTGCGCATTGGTGAAGTTGGAGCGTCAGCAACCAACCGAAGCGAATATTTTAATATTATTAGTTATACCTCTCCTGCTCGCTACCAAAGTACGAAAGACAACGAAGGATACAGTTTAAAGCTCGCTATGATAAATCGGCAAACGTGTGCTGAATGCACAATGCGCCCGACTAAATATGCTCGGCAACTCGTTAACGGATAAATTGGCGGCGGCCAAAGTCGAACATTAAACTTTTCACGTTTGCACGTCGTAAACTCGTTGCATTTTAAAATAATCAAAATGTCGCTGTGCGCGCTGCGGATGGAAAAAATGCAGAAGGTAATGTCGCCCAATTAAAATTTTCTTGGCGGCCAATTAATTGCTGCACACGACACGAAATGAGCAAATTTGTCCAAAATTGGGCAGCTGAAGATGCGCTCGACGGTTGTGCATAAATAAACATCAACGCATTACCACATAGAAAGAGGCTTAGACACGTAAGCCCGCTAGATTTTTTATGCACATTTTAAGCGGTTTGTGTGCGCCGTTTTTTCCTACTCTTTGCTTGTATTGTTGTGTGTTTTGCCGGACGATTCAGAATTCCACTTAATAGGGACCCGAAACGAAATTGCGCGCCGCGCAGTGAATTAAAATTCTTGCCTGTTTGTTCGGCTCGCTGCAAACGGAACCGCCGCCGCGACTGCAAACGCGCACGCTGAAAAAGTGCAAATGAACGACGCGCGCCGTGATGAAGCCAGCGCGTCGTTGTTAATTACACTGAAAATTACATTTTTATGCCGAATGCCGTCCGTCACCGCGCGCCGTGCAGCGTGTCATCAGCATGTTGATGCAATTGTCGCATGGGCGAACGTGCGTAATGGAATTGCATCGACACCCAACTTGGTAAAGAAATCAATTAAATTCGATGCCCGCTGCATTGGGCGATAGAGAACGAGGCGAGCCGTCCACTCGGCTTGTGAGAAGCGGCTGCAAACAGGTAGGATGCGACAAAGCTCCGCGTGCTCGCGTCCATTTTCATCGCAAACCGCGCGCACAAGAAGCAATGAACGCCCGCAGAGGACGGAGAGAAGGTGCACACAAAAACTTGCGCGACGCACACGGACACGTTTCGCGTTACACTTCTTTCCACCTTTTGCTACGCGCAGCGGCTTCGTAATCGTCCACAAAGAACAAGAGTGTCTTGCCGAGGCGCGCAAGACCAGCTACCAGCTTTTTACGCACATGATTATTGTGTGCGCACATACTCAATTGCGAATGTTTAAGAAACTTGCTCAAACCATTAACAGTCCTTTTTCTGCAACACCCTTGCGCAGGACCTCATAATGTAACAAGTTTAAGACGAAATGTGAATTACGAGATACCCTATGTCGCCATTGGCAAACTGTCAATATTTTGATTTGTGCGAGTCAATAATTTTAATGCACATCCATATGCAATGACCCAAGGGTGCAACACGCCTTGATGGCTCTATTTAAAATCGTTATTGTCTGTCCGTACTTGAAAGACGTATAAATAAGTAAAACGCATTGAGGTGCATGGAATATTTGCGAATGCTGCAGGCATGATAACCTAATATGGCAACGCATCTGCCCTTTCGGCCCTCGCGTTGTGTCTTGCACTCAATAACCAATCACCTCACCCTCGAAACGTGACGCAACACCGATGGGACATCAATAAGTAATAAATGTCTACAACCCTCAAATACACGTATGACTCAACCAAATACATCCTGGACTTTTTAGACCGAACAGCAACCAACCACTATGGCACTGGCCGCGTGATAAATCATACGAACAATGGCTGAAATTTTCTGGATGTACACCAAAAACCAATACAGTGCGGCGCGCGTGCAAATATTGCATGCATGCAGCGGACGAGGAAGTTGAAGAAGAGCATCATCCACTCGCAATGTACGGTAATTCCGTGATATATGGCCTAACGAGAACAAGCGCTATAACTCTA
The DNA here is from genome assembly GCA_030264675.1 of Anaulacaspis nigra. Lineage (NCBI taxonomy): Eukaryota > Metazoa > Arthropoda > Insecta > Coleoptera > Staphylinidae > Anaulacaspis > Anaulacaspis nigra. The sequence goes on along the minus strand of JARJDV010006986.1, from coordinate 7,734 downwards.
TTATGGAAATGGCGGGCGCGCGCGCGCATCATCTTGCGAGTATATAGAACGAATTAAAATTTTAAATTATTCCCATTGTATATCGACGGACGTGCGCTGTGTATCGATGCGATGGCTGGCGCAATGCGCGATTTAATGCTAAATGTCATTGTGAGCACACATTTAACCAGTCGTCGTCGTCATACAGCACCCACCGCCGGGATTATCTAACTCTCCGCGACATTCGTTTTCCAATTCGAATGCGTATCGAGGAAAAACAAGGAAAAATTACAATGTTTCGCTCGTAAATCAAGCGCGCTGCTTGTTTAAAAGTCAAAGCCACGTAAATTCCACGCATCGCATTAACCAATGATGATAAACGCTAATGAAGACCTCATTAATCACTCGCGATCGACGTTTGGTGCAGATATAGAAAAAGGACAATTATGCAATGAATCATTCCGCGCGTGCGTTTTTCATTTGCTGCATTATCTTATACAAGTAGTGTACGTATCCTATCTATCTAGCTATCTGCAATTGTGCGCGGTGCTTTATTGGCTCCCGCGAGCTGTGGTAAATTGATAAATATTTATGCGAAATTCCAGTGTGCAATTATACCTTGCCAGCGAGCCACGCCAGTGAGAGAGAGATAACGAAATTCAAATTAACACCGAGCAAAGTTGCGCGCAAAGAGATTGATTGTATCGCAAAACGCGGCGTGCATTTTAAAATCCTTGCAATTTTTTCGTCCTGATATATTTCCCATTTGCGTCGAGTGTGTCCATCATTTTTTTACGCCGCAGCTCACTCCGTCTATCCGCTATTTATCTGTGCGCATTACTTACGGTTTGTTTGTGCGCTTAACTCATTCTTCTGAAAGTCATTCATGTCATGTCAAAACGACTCGCGCGCGATCTCCGACTACGTTTTAAAACATTCACTAATTGTTTCTCATAAATAAAATAACAATAAAGGCGTTTTTAATGTATGTATGATATGTTGGCTCTACTGAGAAATCATAAATATGGACTGGTTGGTTCTCCTCCTGGCATGCACTTTACACACTTTGCTTAAACCTTTAAGTGAGTTTTTAAATTCATTAGAACATGAATTCCATACCGCAAGAAATAAGTCGGAATTAATTCCAAACAAGCAGTCGTAAATGGAACACAAAAACTCACACAAAAGTGGGGGCGCTGACGTTTTTGTAAGTTTTTTGAAAATATGTATTATAATAATCTTATTATTCATGAATGTAAATGCAGCGAGTAAGTAGCTTGAGACGCCTTTTGAGCGCGCAGGACTTCAAAATGCTTGACACAACATGCGCATAAGTAGATTTAACAGATTTAAAACTTAACGCAAACTTTATTTGATGTCGCTCTTGTCCTAAGTAACTTCGGTGGAACTTTGAAGAAGGATAAGCCATGGACTTTTGAAGTAGATGTAGTTTTAGATCTACTCTTGGAAACTTCCACCGAAGTGCGCCTCGTATATTATTTGCAATTCTTATCATTTCGCCGCGAACAAAACGAAAGGAATGAAGAAAAAGCATCGTCGTCGTCTGTGCAGTCGCGCGCCAGTACAAAAAATCCTCGGCAACGCTGCTGCTACATCTGAATAATCCGCTATAGGAATTTATTTGCGTCTATGACTATGTTTTATGGCGTTTTCACCCATTTTTCAGCGGAATTTATTATATTCGTCCATTGAATTCAGCTGGGTGGTCGTGGCTGTGGCGGAGCGCGTCTTGCGCGCATATGGGGGCGGCAACTTGGAAAATGCACACCATATACACACACTCGCATTATACAGTCGCGATAGAGTTATGTGCATTTGTAGTACTCGCTGATCGGACGAGCGCGCGAGAGCGCTGCAATTGCGCCGCGCACAATGCGTCGCTACTTTTTTTCCACCCTGCCGCGCGCGCGACTCCTTTCTTCGTCAGCCGCCCCCTTGGCTGAATAATTCGCCAGACATGCCGCTCTTGGCCGGGGCTAAGAACGAGGACAAAAAAACGCACAGTGCGGCCAACATAAAGCAGCCATTTTAAATATTTTCCCAAGCGCGCGCGCCCGCGCCCGAGAGATCTGCGTAAACGATGTGTGTGCGAGCGCGCAAAAACGCATTTATCAGATCCCGACATGCGAGCGCGCCAACATCAAGGAAGCCATTTTCATTAAATATTAAGCGAAAAACGCGCCACTTTGTATGCGCCGCCATATGTGATGACGTCATCCACGATCGCAGGGGGTGTGCGAGAATTTGAATTTTTCAAATTTAAAACCCATCGCCAGCTCGTTTCGTCCTGAATTATTTATATCGGCGCATACGTGGTGATCTAAAAGTATGTCGCTCAATGCTGATAATGCCATGATTCCCGTCATGGGTGGTTGATGACTCTGTTATGGTGTCACTTAAATGTCATCAAACAGGTTGCTAAATTGCATTCGTATTCCATTACGAATATTACGCTTTATTGCGGCCATTACGCTCGCAAAGGAGGCAGTTAAACGTTTCCCCGAAACAGTTCCGTTTTCCGGGGATGTGTCCCCAGAACAGATATATGAATTTTTGTCAGATATTTTTCTTCTGCTGGGGGTGCATTAGGGGTGCATTTTAAATATTCTCGAGGAATATTTCGATGTCAGCATTTTTTTGAAAATCCAATATTTGAGTGTCTGGAAACTTAAAACTAAAGGTCTTAAATCTTGTGTGTGTGCGCCCTGCGATGCTGGAATACTGAGACCCTTCTAACGTCGAGTTATTACACGTCTGAATGGACGTGAGGAGCGCAATATAATATCACGGCCGGTTGGACACAAAAGCGAGCGCGCACGCCACGCACGTAGAGCACTAGGGTTGTGCCAAGAACGCGCTCGGGATGCGAAGGTGCAGCAGGACGAAGACAGCCCTTTCGGAATATCGAGCGCAGCAACAAAGACAATTTCTGATACACCAATAAACTAATACATGGATGATAGAGCAATAAAGCATACGGGCACGTTGTTCGTTGTTGTCAAAGTTCCCGGGGAGCAGCCAGGAGCGAGCGAGCTGGGATAAAGAGGGAAGATGCGAAAACGCCAAAACGAGGCGCGATACGCGACACGTAACGCTCGATGGGGGCTGTAAATACAACGTGTAATATACTCGCGTCGAGCTATTGTTTGCTGGTTAATTACTAACTACCCGGTTACCCATCCCAATAAACTCGCCGTGGAGCGCGCGCACACGGACGCAATTCGACTACATCCGTAAACAAGTGTGGCAATCCAAACGCAGTTCCGTGTGTACCCTGAATGTGTGATTTTATTGCCCCGAGTGCGGCGCTACTGTCAATAAACAACTTATAAACTTACATCACATGCGCTGATTTATGTGGGGGCTGCTGGTGTGATTTGTGACATCGAAAGCGCAAAAGCAAAGTTGGGCACCAGCATTGAGGAAGGCTATAAAACTCACCTGAAACAAAACAAAATGCATGGTATTAGTAATTTTATAGCGGCAGCGGACATAAAGTCTCATTTAAATTATTTTCGGAATGGTCATAATATTTATTTGTTTGGCCAACATATTATGATGGGACAGAGAGTAAATTAAAAATTATCAACCTGCTCTGCCGTACGGCATATGCATGCAACGAAATCATATTAGCGAATTTCCCGCGCGCCGCACGCGGTACCAGCGAACAGCAGTGGCAAACGATTATCTACGAGGGATCATAAACATGGGAAGCAACACAGTGTATAAATTCACATTATGTTTATAACCAGCAAATGTAATCTGTCAATGGATAATTGAACTTATTGCCGATCAATATGGCGCCAGCCCCATGGCACATACGCGCAGCAGCCAATGGCCTCCCTCAATGAGGGGTCATCCCCAAATCGTATACACAACGACATCAAATTGCCAATTGAACATCAAGTACTTACACCTTGTTATTGCCGAATAATTTTTCACACCGCGCTGGAATCTAGGTTATCATTACGTTTGGTTACGCTCCTTTGCGCAAGGGGTTGCAGAATTTTATTTCGCGCGTGGATTTCGGTTGGACCTTGTATTCTTGCGCGTTTACAATAGTCACCAACCGGTCGTACCGGGTGAATATTTATTTGGTCACTAACACTATTGATGGCTTCAGTTAGATGGATAGATAGGGCATAAAAAAGGTATTTACGATGTGCAATGAAAACGCAAAATTGATGGCAACCTGGGGTGAGAAAGCGTTTTACAATTTCCGAAATCCTCTTAAAAAAGCAAAAAAACTTTCTAAATTTTATCACTACCTTTGAAATTCGTCATAATTCATACAAATATGAGTAGGTAATTCATGTTTTGACAAAGAGGCCATTAAAATTAGAAAGTTGTCACACACTTTTTAGAAAAAGGTACCAGCTTTTTTAAGCTCAAAGCCCTAAGAGAAAGTTTATTGTTTGAGATTGTTCCTCGAACATATAGCGCATCCTAAAATTTTGCGCACGAATGACATTTGCATCGGAATTGGAAACTCTCGTGTTTTACAGATATTGAAGCAATTCATGAAAACGCGCCCGCACACCCGGGGGTTGCAGCCCGACGCGGATGGTACAAGTACGCGAATGGGGGGCGGTCGAAGCGGGTGCAAAACGTTATACGTATGTAGCGCGCGAAGTGCTAAACATCGGTTTGAATAACTCACTCGTAGAAACCGCAATGTGAGTAACTGCAGGCTTAATAACGTTGGCAACATTACTCGTTGAATTGTATAATATACAACGAACCAAACAACCATATAACACAACAACAACAACAGCAACGGCAGCAGGAGCAGCAGCAACCGAAAGGGCTGCATCTATTCGGGAACCAACACTTTCGCAACCACCCCGCCGCCACCACGCATGGCGGCAGCATTCGCAGCGATCCCACAAACGAACCAACGAATTATTATCGCAAGCTCGCGCTCCTCGTTTCGCTGGCGTATCCTTTTCGGGTGCGCTCCCGTACGGGCCGCGACCAATTCCTCATCCCTTCTGCATAATATTTAAGCATGTTGGAGCGCCAGCAAACAACACGCATTATTCAACGCTCTAGATAATTTACGCTGCACTTGCAGCTCATCTGCGGAACTTAAACGTGAAGACAATGCTTGGAATATTAATGGCGCAATCGTAATGAACCGCGCTCTTCGCTCTTCGTGTTTTATATTTCCTGTCGTCGTCGCGTCGAAATTAAATTTTTGCGCGCGCCAACCGTTAAAAAAACGTTGAATCATGTTTGCGCCTTCGACATGAGCACGATTAACATAATTATACTTTTTAACACGTTTTAAAATGCATTTTACAACGCTGCCATCTTGCTCCGTATCAACTATATCATCAACAAAATGGAGGGTTCTCTCACTCTCCAAGAATGTGTGTGTGTGGCTGCGTTTTTGCGTATTTTCTTCGCATTTATCGGCGGTTGAAGAGAGGGCTCGGGCTCTCTTCATGACTATGATGATAATGCAAGTAATAATAAGCAACGCCAGAAATACCGAGTACGCAAGGCAAATTGTTGAACGATTTCAACCACTTTACATACGGCTTCAAGCTTTTTCATAATCTCCATCAGCGTTTTAGCGCAGAAAACACTTTATTACGTATTACGTTATTACTATGATTCGCTGCGTTAATGCAGCGAGCACAAAAAGTGAAAACGATGCGCTAACCTTGTCGCATCTGATGGCTGGACGCACCTGACCGAAACACTCTGTACTCGCCGTCAACGGCTGACTGCAGCGGAGAAAATTAAAAGACAGCAAAATAAGAACGAATAAGATCAAAGTGGCTTGATAACACATTTCAAGTCGTCTATCACATGCGCACAATACGCGCTTGACGGAGAGAATCATAATAAGAGAAGGAAGAAAATTACGGCAAATTATACTTTTTTCGTGTTGATAATTCGAACGATTTACACGCATTATATGAATTACGTACAATTATATGAATTACGTACAATCTGAAATTGATGAAAATATCCCCGCGCGAAGAGGAAAAAGTGTTGCGAGGGCTTGAGAAAAATTGAAAAGTTCGTGCTTGCTGCATATAAATCGCCAGCTGTGTTTTCTAACGAGCAAACAACGAGAAAAACAACTCGTGCGAGCCTTTTAAGACAATATATTAAGGCTAAAATACCGTGGATTGAATAAATCTGGATTAAAACTTAATTTAATCGTAGAGTGAAAACTAAAAACAGCTTAGAATGCTGAACTTGCGGACACTGAAATATACAAACAGCGTCGAGGGGAAGCCGCGGCGACACGTAAGAAAATTTAAAGAAAAGCAGGAATTGCATTGGAATTGCAATGAAAATGAAAATCGTGCTAGGCGAACGTTTTTCTTCGCTTCGTTTACATATCTAGCAAGCCAACTGTCAGTGTACGTCTGAAGCCTTGAAATTTCATTCATTATTCCGACTGTGGCCGCAAAAAAGCAACGCCGAATAATTCGCCGAAGCATATTTGTTGTTGCACGTTCTTTTTCTGCACGCTTGGCGTGTTTTGCTGCCTAAGCAAGCTTCTCTTAGTTGAGTTGTTGCACTCGCGGGATGCGCGCGCGCGTACAAAGTAAAGATGTAAAGCTTCCTTCGAACGAAGAAATAATTCAAATTCGTTTCGACGGCGCGTCGAAATTGTTTACGAGTTCAAAGTATGCTCGTGTTTCATTTCGCGTTCGTGTTCGCATCCTCCTCCTCCTCCTCCTCTTCTCTTCTTGCTCCTGCTGCTGCTGCTGCTTCGCACACACAAATAAAAACGTTACCTTTATAACTCTATAACAATCTGCATATGCTTTATTTGCGCTCGCGTCTATGTTGCGCAGTGCATTTTTCATTTGACCAGTGCACACACAACAGCCAGGTTCGTGTGTGCATCGCGAGAGGAGCAAGCACAGTGCATATGCCTTGTTTGTATGCGCCGTTGTCTTATTTCTTATTTAGCCGTCTCCATCCGTACGACGTCGTCGACGTCGTGCACATGCGAAGAGAGACGACGTTGGTGCACGTTAGCCAATAAGTTATAAAATTTTTCTGCGCGCCGCATGTAAGAGAGTGCGCAGCAGTCGGCTGGAGAGAACTTGATTTAGCAACGGCACACCATGTCGGTGTCGATAGAAGATTGTGAAATACAGGATTTGCGAGTGCGTCCGGAGAGCTATGGGTGTTAGTAGAAGAGCACACAAACACACATGAACAAATCCAGCCAGCCAGTGCACTCACTCTGTCTTGGCTTGTTGTGTCTTCGCGAAATTCGCCGCGTGCATAAGAAGAATAGAACCGAGTCGCAAGCCCAATGCCAAAGTGCATATATTTTATAACTTAATAATGCAACATCGCGCGCGCGAGCCCAGCATGCCTTCACTCTTTGCTCGTTGGCTTGCTGCTTTGCTCCACAGTCCATCAGAATCGCAAAAAATCCCTGCCTAACACGAAAACAAGCTCCTCTCTCGAGAGACTGCACCGATGTATCCCTCATTTGCTTCATGCTGGCAACGGGAATATAAATTGCTCAGCCATTAATTCCGCCGCCATCAACGTTTTAGACAAGAAACAATTAATCCACCTATAACCGCGCCCCGTGTCTTTATCTTCCCCGCTATTTATTTATAAACGTTTAATCGAATTAATGCGCTGATTATTAATTAAACGAATCAGAGGCATCGTCCATTCGGATATAATTGCGAAATTATTATTCGGAGCTGCCTGGAGGGCAATTTGCACTTAAATTCCGCTGGC